>UCOK01018040.1:0-27679 GCA_900474325.1 Synergus umbraculus | reverse complement strand
ACTTTACACCCAGCTCTCGCATCAATAAAACGATCAATAAAAGTTCACGGAGTGACTGAGCACTCATCAAAGTGTTCTCACAATTCGCTTAATATATTCGTGGCGAATTGTGAGTATGGTTCCTTTCTTCAAGTCCCCAGACGTGAAAATATGAAATTCGTTGGATGCGCGGGGCTCCGCTCATCGTAATAGTCCCTGAGACGGCAAATTCACTGCCCGAGAGGTGGCGAACTCTAGCGCTTGGCGGAAGTACTGACGAGATTCAAATTGGCTACGTCCTTCCTTCCTTCATGGCAAATTCTAATATAACATCCTTCATCTCAATTTTGGCATCCTTCATGGTTTCAAATGGCTCGAGGTTTACATGTCAAACATACGCTCAATACAAAAGAGTTAGAAATCATAATAATTAGTTTCGAGAGTGCTCTGGATTTACGCAGCGGGACTCTCTTTCTAACAGTCGTATTACCGAGTGCAATTCAAAATAACGATTGTCTCCGGTGCCGGCTGTTAACTCTATCTTTTGACGTTTCAAAATTCTGCAACGTCACAATACTTAAAGAAAATGCCTTTCCACACCCAACACACCCACCACGCCCGATACACCGATGTGATCATCTCATCTAACACGCCCGCCACGCCCGACCTTCTCATGTGGTTTGTCACCTTCAGTGTATTATTGTAAATCGGCACGTTTTGTTATGACTTATGACGAGTGGACATATTTGATGAACGAATGAAAGATCTTATTATAATTTTTGAGATAAAATATCAATCAAAGCGTAGCATGTTGGTATTTTCAATATAGGTGAAAAGTTATGAACAAAGTTCCTTGTACCAACGCTAAGGGTAATCTTTTCTTCTTTTCTTCTCTTGCCTTTTTAGGACTTAAGTTATGATCCCTTGTATCTACTGTATTTAAATTACTAACATATCTATCTTTATATGTAACATGTACACATATACATACATACATTTATTATCTAATTTCTTATAATTTATATAAACTAATATAAGAATACGTATTAAGTAGAATGCTATGGCCTGTGGTCAGCATGTCTGACTATACACAAAGTTATCACTTCTATTATAGTGAACAACGTATTATCTTATGTAGGTTTCTCTTACCCTTATGTTACCATCACTACTTCAGTATCTTTCGTGTATAATCAGGCATCTTCATAATTACGTACTACTTTATCGACCGTAGTAGTTACAATAACTCTTACCATTGGCTCATAATTGTTATAATGTATCTGTTGATATGACCAATTATCATTTAATTACTTAGAGGTTTAATGTGGTAGCATATGATTAGGAGTTACAAAGAAAATTTAATATTTTTGGAATGTAACAAACATTCCTTGATGAGTTGCCTTTTGACACGCGAAACGAATTTTGATTAAAAATTTAATACATCCATAAAGCAGTGTCCAAATTGAAAATATAGGAACTGGGGGGTCGTGAGAAAACGTTATTAAAATAACGGGGGGTTATGAGACATTCTGTAATGTATGAACGTAAAATCATACGTATTTTATAGCGGCCGTATATCGCATTTTTGTATACAACCCAAAGTTTAATGCTATTTTAAATATTTTTATGAATTCATCATTGAATTGTTAATTGTTAATTAATGCATACATTGTGAATCTGATTAACCTAATATTTTTTTTGTAGTTTGTAAGTAACGCCTGGAATATAATGTTTTAAATACACGCAATGAACAAAAGCATTTTTCATCGCTTCGAACGCTCCGACCATTCCCACCGACTTTTCTTTTTTAAGATACCTCGAAATGGCTCTAATAAATTAGCATGCTTCACTGTAAATTGACGATAATATGTGCATACCCCTATGAACTGTTGTAATTGTTTGCGATTTTGTGGCTTTTCAAAATCAGCTATTATTTTTAGCTTATCCTCTCTGGGTCTTATTCCTTCCGTAAATAACTCATAACCAAGAAACTGTACTTCCTTCTTACAAAATATAGATTTATCAAGATTTAACGTGAAATTCTTATACTATAAAGATCTAAAAATGCGACCTATCGCTTCGAAATGCTCATAAATAGACCCTTTCGTCGTTATTAAGAAATCGTTTATATAATAAACGTATGTCCTCAAACTGATTACCCAATGCGTAGTGTAAAGCTCTTATAAATGCTGAACCAGTCGTTATTAATCCAAATGGTAGTCGGCAAAACTGGTACATTTTGGAGTCGTACAGAAAGGCCGTATATTTTCGGCTACTCTCATGCAATTCTATCTGCCAGTACCCTATTGCCAGATCAGTAGTCGAAATATAACTGCAATCGCTATGATTCCAACCATGCTCTCGATCGTCCTTCAAATGCACCATCCAAAATATTTACTTTGTTTACATCCAGAACTTACTTTATGGCATAAAATTTCTCATAGTTTCTCCAGGAACTACATGGGATTCTGAGTCTCTAAAAATGTTGGTGTTTTAGCTTCGACATTCAAGCCCCTTAACCCCTCGACTAGAGCCTGAATTAAACCCCTGTCACCTACATTCGGTACACTCGCTGCAATCGCTACATTTGACACACTCGGTTGAGCCTCAAGCTGTCTCCGCAACCGAGTCAATTGGTCATTTTGTGCACGATTTAAATCGCGCAATCGCGCCAACTCTTCTCTTAATTGTTATGGAGTCATGGCTGATGCCAGCTTATCCCGATCAGTAGACACTTGAGCGCCTTTCTTTCCCGATACAACCGTTTTTTGACCAATTGTCCTGGTTGCTGGTTTCAAGGCCGGATATAAAACTCCCGGTTTTGATCGCGTTTTCGGAGGCTCTACCGGTTTCATTCAACCTTAAATTTATTAATTCTCTCAACTCAGCCTTTTTTATATTTCAAAGAAAAATTGATTTTACTATGTTTGACTGCTTTTGCTTCCTCATTGAGGAAGCTCTGTAGTGGTGAGAAAATCCAGTTTCCTAAAAAAGGTATTTTTGAACATATTTCAAGAGCAATATATCTAGTATGATGTCCTGAAAAATTGTCCGGATGTGTGCGTGTGTATGTATGTCACGATCCTGCAATATCTTGAAAACGCGTAGAGATAAATTGATGAAATTTTACATAGTTATTCAACTATATACCTAGTTGAATTTTTTTAAGGGTTTCACAAAATATTTAATTTTAAAAGTTTTATGTACTTTTATAATTTTCGTAAAATTCATTTTTCCACTATAACTTCTCAAATATTGAAAATTTAAAGCTTGTATAAGGGAAATGAATATTCCTTTCATCGAGACGAATCGATTGACCTATATGATTAATGTATTTCATTAAATGAAATTTAACTCATCAAAAATGAATTTTTCAAATATAACTGGAAATATAAATGAAAACAAGTAATATCGAAGCTTAATGCTTCTTCTATGAGGAAGCAAATCATATTTGCTTACAGGAAGCAAAGTACTCAATGAATAAGCACAAAAGTTGATACAACTTCACAGCTTGTTTATTTTATGAAACTGAATTTATTTTTCAAAAATCATGACCCTGTTCTGGCGCCATTTATGTGACGTGCGACTATGCATGAACATAATTCAGCAAATCGCGCTGATGGTGCAAGATATATTACTGAAATTGAAAATGATTTAATTAGAAAAAATATTTATAAGTTTTCTGTGGAAATAATCTCAATTTCAAGAACTTCAAAATATTCTTTCTAATTAAATCATTTTCAATTTCAGTAATATATCGAATCAGCCGTACATTATCTTGAAAGAGATGAAGGTACTCGAAGATGCAAATAGCGTTTCGTGATATTGCAAAAATGCACACTTTTCTTCTTTTGTAGCGAACCCTTTTGTCCTCAAAAGATCTATGTAACGGATTTCTCTTTCTCTTTTGCATCTTTATCTTGGTGTCCCTCTTAAGCACCATACAAAAATCTGCCATCATGTTTACATCCCACTTTACTTGATAACGAAATTCCATTTCCTTAATATTTTGATGAAAACGTTCACCCTGTTCTTCACTGTAGTCTCCGAGATTTTATGGGAAATAATCGAGATGAGAGTGTAGAAAATGTAATTTCAAATTCATCAAACAACCCAACTTCTTGAAGTTTTCCAATAGATCTTGAACTAAATTTTCGAAATCTTCACATTTCTGATTTCCTAAGAAATTCTCGGAGACTTTTTGGAAACTGGTCCATGCATCCATTTCGTCACGATTCATTTTTGTGACAAATTTGTCATCTCTGAACAAAGTGCGAATTCGTGGACCATCAAAGGTACCGTCTTTTAGTTTGGCATCACTTATGCTCGGAAACTTCTGCCCTAAGTATCCGAGACATTCACCATCCTTGTCCAGAGCTTTGACGAACTGCTTCATGAGACCAAGTTTGACATGAAGAGGTGGAAGCAAAACTTTTGATGGATCTACTAAAGGTTCGCGGATAATGTTTTTGCTCCTTGGATGGAATTCTGTTCTTCCTGGCCACTCTTTTCGTACATAGTGATTCTTTCTGTCTCTACTATCCCAGAGACATAAGAAACAGGGATTTTTTGTAAAGCCTGATTGTTGTCCCAGAATCAGAGTTGCAATTTTAAGATCGCCACAGACTTTCCATTGGTGTTCTGAGGTGCAAAAGAGTTTCCATTGTGCAGAAGGACAAATTTCAGACTGCGTTTTGAAGAGTCGATGAACAGTCTCCACTCTTCAGCCTTATAAATGTTAGGTTTCAAGTCATTCATCAACCCTCTCACATCTGTACAAAATGTTAGCGAATTTTCTTCATCTTTGTGAAAGAATTCCCGAAACTTCTCTTCCCTGTAACGATAAGCACAAGCTTTAGTCTCGACTGACAACAAGTTTTTCTTTTTTAATACTGCGGCTAAATACTCAGCTCCATCTTTGGGCAATCCTAAATCTCTTATGAGATCATTCAACTCGTGTTGGTTGAACGTTCATGGGGTCTTGTGCTTAATATTATCAGGTAAATATTTATTTTCTTTGCTGTCATCTATCAAGGCAAGGGACAAAAGGGTTCGCTACAAAAGAAGAAAAGTGTAAATTTTTGCAATATCACGAAACGCTGTTTGCATCTTGGAGTACCTTCATCTCTATTCGATATATGTGCCTGAACAGAAGTTTCACAAACTATATACATATCATTTGTGATCGGGGTGACAGGTTTGGGGCAATTCTAAGACCGTATCTAGATAGAGCGACCCACAAACAATCGCCTCTCAAACGACTTGATTAACCTCAACTAGACCTTCAAATGTCCTTAACCCTCGAATTTGGACTCAGTCAAGTTCCACGAAGACACATTTTCGAATTTTTGCAATCATCATTTGCACTATCAAGATACTAACTAAAATTGACCTTGAAATGATCTTTAGGATCACCATAAAAATAAAAATGAATACCATATCTGGACGTAAAATTTCCCGCTCTTTCAGAACTTGCAGTCGAAAATTCATTTTTTTCACATTTTGAAAATTTGACCTTGAATTGACCTTCATGCATACATGATGGAATGAAACGGATTCCAGATTCGGATTCAGCATCCGTTAGAACCATAGAAATGATAGTCACCTTTTATCAATCGATTGTTTTGCCGATTTGACCTTCAAATGCCCTTAAATTTGACTTGATGGAGCAAAACGGACTTCGGATTCGGATTCAGCGCGTCAAAATACATACGAATATATAGGTCCGGTTTTTGGTAATCACCACTTTTTTTTTGTGTGCCTGTGTAATAATTTTACAAATTTGTGTCCATAAAATTTGGGTCTATGTTTCAATTGCTTGAAAAAAAAACCATAGAATTAGCGAGTGTAAATCAACTAGTTGTCAAAAATGTAATCGTCGTCATCATACTGTATTGCATGACGATTCGAGAGGGCGAGTAAATTCTGAAGGCGGAAACAATAATGATAATAGTAGTAAAGGGCTTAGCTTACTAACTTGCATGTGGCGGATACATCTAAGGTCTTATTGTTCACAGTATTTGTAAATTTGCAAGACGACCAAGGAATAACGCACGCTTGCAAAATAATTCTGGACAGTGGGTCACAGCCAAATCTCATAACTCGAAAGTTAGCTGACACATTGAATTTAAAGAGAATCGAGTTAAATGCCACGATTAGCTGTAAATAACGTAGAGGTTGCTAATAGCGAATGGGTCATCGCGAATTTATATTCCAGATTTTTCAGTTACTCCACACAACTCTCTTTCTTGGTACTTCCATCTATAACAGGGAAACTTTCAGCAAATTCTATCAATAAACAAATCCTGAAAATCCCGAAATATATTAAACTTTCAGATCCTAATTTTGATCAGTCTGGCGAAGTAGAGGCGTTGGTTGGTACTGAATTATTTTATGAGCTGCTTGGCTCAGGGAGGATTCCATTGGTGGTCCCACGAACATCACTACAAAACACGAGATTAGGATGGATCGCGACAGGCAAAGTTAACCTCGGAAGACATCGACAAAAACTTAGATGTCATTTAGTAAGGAACAATCATCACCTGGAGAAAAAAATAGAAAAATTTCGGAGAAAAACATCATTATTCCAAGGAAGAATAGGCTTGTGAAAACCACTTCTCAGCCAATGTAACAAGAGATACACAAGGCAAATATATTGTACTATTGCCTTTCAAGAGGGAAATGGAGGAGTTGGGAGCTTCTTATGAAACGGCGCGACGAAAATTCTTTGCATTGGAAAGAAGACTAGCAAAAAATCAAGAGCTAAAGCAAAGTTTTCAGAAGTTTATGAGAGAATACGAGGATCTAGGTCACATGGAACTGAGTACAAGTTCACCAGACGAAGGTTACTACATCCCACACGAAGCGGTGGTGAGAGAAGCGAGTCTTAATACGAAGCTACGAGTGGTTTATAATGCATCATCGCCAACAACAACGGGAGTTTCATTAAATGAAACTATGATGGTGGGTCCAACGATGCAGGACAGTGTCTTCAAGCAGATTCTGCGATTTCGCCAACATAGAATTGTCCTGACTGCACACATTGAAAAAATGTACTGACAATTCTGGGTATATTCTGAAGACAGAAAGTACCAGAAGATACTGTGGAGATACGATTCTAGGAAACCAGTAAAAACCTACCAACTCAAAAGAATAACGTATGGAACTTCGGCTATTCGTAGATCCATACGTGGCTATTCGTTCGAAGTGGCTATTCGTTGCCTTAAACAACTGTCAGATGATGAGGAATCATCATTTCCTCTTGCAGCTGAAGCTTTGAGGCAGGGTTTCTATGTGGACGATCTGCTTACTGGATCCGACTCAGTGGTAAATGCGAGAAAGTTGCGCGATGAGCTGATGGAACTTACAAGCAGGGGAAGATTGCGGCTTTGTAAGTGGGTTTCAAACGATCAGGATAGTATAAAAGACCTGCAAAGTTGCGCACGACAAACAAATCTTAAACTGGATCCTGACAAATCAAGTAAGACTCTCGGAGTGGCGTGGAATTCGTTGGAAGATACTCTAAATTATGAGGTCCAAGCAATACCAGATCAGGAAAGCATTACAAAAAGAGAGATGTTATCACAGATTGCACAACTTTATGATCCACTGGGATTGGTAGCTACGGTGGTGATTTATGCGAAAATTCGGATGCAAAATCTCTGGAAACTGAATGTGCAGTGGGACGATCGAATACCAGCGGAGATGGCCATAGACTGGCGCAACTTCCAACGCCAGCTTCACTCATTAAACAAATGGTAACTCAGCAGGGCAGCACAGATACCTGAAGCAGAAGAAATCCAGGTGCATGGATTCGCAGATGCAAGCGAAAAAGCATTTGGAGCACCAATAAAAACTGTAAGTTTTCCCCAACTGGAGTTGTGTGCTGCAGTTTTGTTGGCCAGATTGTGAAAGAATGTAAAAGATTCGTTAAAAACAAAAATTGATCGTTGTGGATTCTGGTCAGATTCTACAATAACATTGAATAGAATATACTCATCGCCTTATCAATATGAAACGTTTGTGGCGAACAGAATCGCTGAAATACAAAGTTTAACTAGAAAGGAAGATTGGAAATACGTGTCGACGAAAGAGAATTCAGACGATTTTGTGTCAAGGGTTCAACTTCCTGAGAAGTTCTTAGAAAACAGACTCTGGATAGAGGGTCCGGAATGGTTGACTTAACCAGAGTCAGAGTGGCCTCAGAGTCAACTTAGAATAGAAGACATTTATGAAAGGAGAGGAGCTACTGTTCTGCTGTTCTACAGTGGAAAACGAAGGTCGTATCTGTGGAGTTGGTTCTCAACTCTGACAAGGTTGCTGCATGTTATGGCTTATTGTTTGCGTATTACCGCAAATATACGCGCAGTGTGTTCAGATCTTATACGACTCAAGCACTCGTCCGTGTAGTTCGCCCTCCTCTCCCCACTCAAGCTATCCCCCAAGAGAGCCTCATAGCTGACTATAGCAGTCGCATGTCTATTGCCTAAAAATTTTTCGAATTAGAAATGGATAAATTTTAAATACTTTTGAGAGATTTGCGGTTCATATTTTAAGTTATCTCAATGACATAAGGAATTTTCAGGCATTTCAAATGTCCACGTTTTAGGACCCCCTGAACTTGAAAAACATGTTTGTTAGCACGATAACTTTCGAAAGAATTGACCGATTGGATTATCCTTTGGTATACTCTTTTAGTGTCCTAAAATAAAGGTCAAGTTCGTTGGGCAGCTATTTTGGATAAAAACCCAAAAAGTTGGAGCATTTTGAAAATTTTTGAAACCACTTTTTTTTTAATTTACTTTTTGAATCTCCTTCAAAAATCGAAAATTCAAATTTTGAGCCAAATAACGCGAGATACAGAGAAAATGATATGAAACATAATTATTAGCCTTAAAAAGATCTACAAGTTCTCCTTGAGCCAATTATCAACAGGATGAGTAGTTTTCGTTTTATTCATGAAAAATATTGTTAAACAGAGCCGAGCGCGAGGTTTAAATGAAATATCGAGCGCGAGTGCCCTGATGAGAATGTGCTCCTTAAGGTCGATAGAACCTTAAGTAAATTAGTTTTCGTTTGTATTCCATTCCATTTTGTAGTAATTTAAATAAAAATAGGTACAAGCGCGACGTGTGTATGAGAATGTGCCCGCGTAAGCGGACAAATTTTTTGAGTTATAACGATAGTTTATGGAATTTAAAATAATTTTATGAAAAAAAGGAATATCAAAGATCTTATAGGATTTTTACATTTATGGACAATTTTTTTTTCTCTGCATTCAATGAGATATATTAAGAACATTTATTTTCAGAAATTTTAAAGGATTTAGCGTGATTATACTGGATTTTCAGGAAGTTTCAATAATTTAACAAAATTTCATGTAAACATTGTGTAATTTTAAGAGATATAGTGAGACTTCATAGGATTTTGAGTTATTTTAAGTAATTTTAATGAATAGTAAGTAAATTCACGAAATTTAAAGGAATTTCAAAGGATTTTTAGTAATGTCAAGGGTTATAGAGATAAGCACTCTATGTTTTCAACTACACGGACGAGCGCTTGAGTCGTGTAGGTAACTTTTCGTATAAGATCTGGACACACTGGCACAGAGTAGTCGTCCTGATTCAAGAAGAAGAATTCGGGGAGGAGCTTGGGAGGTTGTCGGAGAAAGGGAGCTGTCCAAAGGATTCGAAACTACTGAGACTGAACTCCATCATCGAGGAAGGGTTGCTTCGAGTAGGAGGAAGAATAAAACATGCGGAGTTCAGTATGGATAAGAAACATCCTATTGTTTTGTCCAAGAAACATCCCATCACTACCCTAATAATTTGCGACGCCCACAAAAGGTTGTTACACGCAGGACAAAACGCGACTTTATATCATGTACGTCAAAAGTTTTGGCCAATTGACGGGAGACTCTCTGTGCGTGAAGTCGTGCATGCGTTTCATTCAAATGCACGAAAGAATTCTAACTCTCATGTTTTAAACTATAGCAGAGTGGAAAATCATCTTGCTGCCATTCTGGAAACCCGTGTTCAATTCATGCGTCGTTTTCTAATCCGATTTTTCTGTTTCAGCTCCTCAGTATAAAAAATGGTTCAAAAATATGTATTTTGTATCATGTATTAACATGTATGTAGTTTCTAATGTGTGCAATTATCATAAAAATAAACAGTTAATTTGTATAAATCATAAAGCAAATTTTAGAATTCTACTTTTTCCGCTTACAATGCTAAATATAGTAACGCCCCTCTATAAATTGAAATATTTTACTGTACTCTTTAAGAATGCTTCCCAAATTATACTTAATTCTTTTAGAACATGTTCAAGAGTATTTACAGAAGAGTTGATCCGTAATTCTTCCCGACTTTTTCCCATATCCGCCACTTCGTAACACACAAAAAAACGCATAGTTAAGTTAACTGGAATTTTGGGTTAAATATACCCTAACTATTTTTTCTGGTTAAAATAACCAGAATTCTGATTACTTTAATAAGAATTGCTAGTTAAAATAACTAGAAGGATGGTTAAAATAACTAGAATGCTAGTTAAATCAACCAGAATTCTGGTTACTTTAACCAGAAAAAATAGTTAGGGTATATTTAGCCCAAAATTCTAGTTAACTTAACTAGGCGTTTTTTTGAGTGCAAGTTCGGTAATTCCTCCAGAACTATTTTTTTCCGTGTCTCACTACGGTATTGCTGAGCACTGCCGAGCTCGCAGAACCTGTACTCTCAACTGCTCACCTCCCCTTATATTTATTTGTTAGCGAACCCAATTTCTCAGAAGACTGTAATCAAGGGGACTCAAATTCATAGAGCACTGTAATCTCGATCAATGATGTGTAAATTTCTCCTACAAAAAATATTTTATCCCTAATCTGGAAGTAATTCAATTTCTTTTTATTTGTTACAGTATACGTCATACTAGGAAATTATTACGAACACATGGGATTGCTAACGGCTCTGGACGAGAAAAAGCTCCTGGAAAAAGGTATAACCACTGTAAGACTTTCAGATATATCTGTCGCAGAATTGCTTTTTATTAGTCGAATAATCGAAGCAAAAAGACACTTAAATGTTTAAAAAAAGTTTTCAAGGTTTTCTTTGACTTTGATTCATCATAATTTAGGACCGGATTAACGTATCAGCATATTTTATATTAAACGTATGTAACAATAGCTAGAAGCTCTAGGCATATTAAGCTTTTCATGTGCTAAATACCCAGATAATAATCGTGCGATGCACATTACCCGAACGATGTGCAAGGCACGCAAAGTGCAGTTCATATGCGTGGCATTTAGTGAAAGGTACGTACGTACGTGGCATGTGTTGCATTTTGTGATAGGCACATGAGTGCGAAGCATTTGCGTCACATATTGTGAGAGGCACAGTTTTTAATATAATAATAATAATAATTGAACTCAATTGAACAGCTGAAAGTAAAAAGTGGATAAAAATATTTCGTTGGCCAATACGATCGCTGATTGGTTCTCCCTGTTCTGTTTTTACTCGGAGAATTCATTTTGTCCCATTTTTCGCCATATGTGTGGGATAAATTTTTCGGGTTCTAAATAAATTCGAGAATTCGTCAATTTATCACATCAAGGTATTAGATAACTCTATTCAAAATTCAATGCATATTTTACACAATCATCAAACATCCATTCATACACACTGCATAATAATTATCAAATATAACAATAGAGAATAAATATAAATATAAATTTAAATAATAAATTCTCTTACACACCTAACTTCACGGGGGAAGGCAGTTATGCATTTCAGTGTACTTTACATGTCGCGAAACAGACAATCATAGACTCGTGTGAGTCGATATAATATCGATAATATATCCTTGATGTGAGGAATAAGGTCTGGGTCCAAAGTTGCGATGATAAAGTGTGCCATAGTTATCTAGTTGGTAATGCGCCCCGCTGACATCGATGATTCAACGATAAGAAAGTAAGAAGCAGGATCATTGCCGTAGAACCTAGGAATTTTATAAATGCAATAATGGTTCAAATGTGGAACAAAATTGAAGGCAATGGGTGACTGATTATGTCCCGATGGAGATCCTCCCCGGCGGAGGATCCGTCATCCATAATAATGCCTTCCCAGTCACACAGAAAAAGAAGCGCGAAAAAAAAATCACAAACAAAATAGAAAAACAAAATATTGTCATACGCTATTTAAGGGGGTCGTCTCACGTGACAAGCGTTTTTTTACACTTTTTTATGAATTTTTGGTGAAGAATAATACAGGCCAAATTGTCTGGTTTTTTTGGGGGTATATTTGCGAACTATTCAACAGTCATTATAAATTTTATTACCTTAAAATGTAGTGTCAAATCATCTGTAGACATCTGGATTGACATCCGTGTCAAAAAAAAGTTGTTGGCTGGTCAACACGATTCCAGCTGTTCTATTGATCTGAAATTAAAAAATCACCGACCGTCTTAATTGGTAGATCTGTGGCTATTGTGTGAACCAGAATTGTATCAAAATTTTGAATATTTTTTTTTTGTGAGCTGTCAAACATAAAAACAAGATTTTTATCATATTTTGAAAAATGACGTTTTGAGAAAAACGCGTTCGAAAGTTTAGGTATGAACGAAATAAAAATCTTTTCCACTTCTTAATGAATCCGAATTGGCAAAAATCCTTTCACACACACGTTTTAGATGTGTTTAGTAAGCGATTTGTGCAAAACAAAAAAAATCGATTTTTTTTACCCATCACATGAGACGACCCCCTTAAGACGAGTTGAAGTATGCCTTCTGAAAATGATGATGATGTGAAACAATGTCGGAGATCGTCTAAAGAAACTTGGACGGTGGGTCATCTAGTGTCGAAAATCACCCTGGCGAAAGTTTCGGATAGAAAAATTTCCTATCCGTCTGAATCCTTTTCAATTCGAAGTTTGCATCCGAGCGAATCCGTGGAAAAAAGAGAAATCAAATCCGAATTAATCCGTGCCAATCCGAAGTATGTTTAAAAATATCTATCCGAATGAATCCAAGCCAATCCGAAATTAGCCTGACAATTCCGATCCGCATGAATCCGATCTAATCCGTATCAGCTCAGGATCACCATAAAAAACTGAATAAAAGAAATATAAAAATCATGTAAATTTTTGCAATTATGATTCTATTTTAAAATTGATGATTTTATTAATCGGCGGTAGAAATTGTAAAATCATGTGATATCTTGAAATCTTCTGATTGGATATCATTTCAGTTCATCCCTTTCGTTGGGGAGGATTTAATGAAAAGTATGTACAATTTGTTTTATTTAAACATTACATTTACTTAGAAAAAACAGTCTCTTTTGGTTCTTTGATTCTTGATTCTTAATGTTTTTCCTAAAATTTACTTAAATATTTATTCTCTTTTACACACTAATACTTATTGTTAAGTACTTGTTTAGTCAGCCTTTTCAATTGTGACTAGTGTTAAATGAACGAAAAAGAACTTAAACCCCAAATAATTAAAGCGCATTTCAGCATAACTTAAAAGCTCTATGTTTTACATATGAAACAACTAAATTGTGACAACTGTCACTTCTCTCATAAAACTTTAAGTGAACAAAACTAAGTTAAAAATCAATCTAACTAAAACATTACGATTATTGTGTCATTATTAATAAAATGTGAGAACTTTCAGTCATCTTCTGATTCTTCTGCTTCGACAGTTTGAAGAGGATCATTCTCTTTTTATGTAGTCTGAAAAAAATTTATAAACTGTAGAAACTGAATTGGTCCTATAGTAAAGTATAATATGCCCATAATCAATTATATAAACGCATACCTGGCTTTTTGAATATTCAGATGACGTCGTAGGATTCAAAATAACTTCTTCCACTGGTACGTTTGAATTTATTTTGTCGAAATTTTTAGCAACCTCTTTTTGTTCTGCTGTCTGGGATACTAAAAAAGAGAGATAACTTTGTAATGTTGCATATTAACAGACTTGAAGCAAGGTTTCCACTGCTTTGTAGTCCAAAACTCAAATGCATCTGATATGAAAATAAATGTGATATCACTGCATAAAATGAGTCGTAACGAGATTTAAAAAAAAATAAACTAACTTTGGATAGCCCTTATGGTTGTAGGATTCAGGCGATCTCTCGTTTCCTGAACTGATGCTCTATTAGAACTCTTTCCAGTTGTAGAACTTTTTTTTAGAACTTCTGCTCCAAATATACATCGAGCTAAATTTCTGGAGAAGAAGGACGTACTGTTTCCAGAATTTATAACACTATTCCACTTGTTTTATTGCACCTTGTCGTTACTTTTGTTTATCATTCGAACAGCTCTTTCCACTTTCACTATTGCTTCTCCGCTGTTATTTTCCTTCTCTTTTTCTTTACCTGCAGATATTCAATAGAAGATTACTTAGGTGGAACACATGAAAATTAAATACTGTCAAAAATTGAGATATTTCAAATTGAATGCTTTTAGGATAATTAGTGAAGGATTTTACCCATTACTGTAACGCTAAACTCTTTGCATACAATTGTTTGAAGATTCAAATTTTGAATTCTGAAGCTTCCTCTATTTCGCTTTCCTCTCGTAAAACTTCTCTTATTCCAATATCAAAAGTGTCTTTCACCCTATGGTTGTCGTCTATCTCACAATCAGAGTCATCATCCCCGTCCAGGTTTCCGTTTAGATCACTTTCTTCATTCTAAGGAATCGTTTCCCTTTATTAAAATTTTAGAGTAATAATTTTGGAAAGCCACACGGAGAAAACGCTACACTAACCATTACTCTAGGATACACTACTCAGTCGTGTGGCCGAAAAAAAAAGTTGAATACACGACTGAGTAGTGTATTAGCACGATTCTTTCGTTTCTTCACAGTAATGGTTACTGTGAGAAACGAATGGTTACTGTGGAGAAATGAATGAATCGTGTCAATACACTACTCAGTCGTGTAGTCATCTTTTGTTTTTGACCACACGAATGAGTAGTGTATCCTAGAGTAATGGTTAGTGTAGCGTTTTCTCCGTGCATATTAAAAATTTTAATTTTGTGCGAAATTTAGTTTAAAATTGTGGTGAATTTCGGGAAGACTGACACTCAAAAACCATTTTTTAATTTAGAATTACAAGGAATTAAAAAGAAACTAAAAATTTACAAGGGTTTACATCATCTTACGAAATTATAAACTTTATTTTTAAAAAAACAGACTGCAAATAAAAAGGAGAATTAATTCCAGGAACTCGAAATATTACAAATATTTTCAAACAACTTTAAAAACGAATATTGCACCAAAAATAACAAGAGTGAAGTAACTCTACAATAATACCTTTTTCAAGGCACGAAGGTCAATATCTACTTGCTTCTCTGAAGTAATCTTCGGCTTCTTTGAGGACTGCATGCACAATCACGATTAAATGCAAAATAAAAACATGTATCACAGGCGTGAATTTTCAATAATTAGAATATTACATGAAAAAAAAGGCATGGTTGGGCCAACCATATAAATGGATAAATATGGCGCATCCATAGTAAATGGTTGCAGCAACCATAGATATAGTTGCAGCAAGCATTATCTCTTGTTGCTGCAACTATTCTATGGTTGCTGCAACCATAAAATAAGTGGAAAATGATGTAAAAACAATTAAAATTGCATTTTTTGAAATACTTCAAATATGGAAAGCAATTCATAAATAGTATGACTTACATTTTGGTCTTTGTATTTCTCACGATTTTGGGTCAGATTATCTGCGAATATTTTGTCTAATGAAGCCTTGAAAGAAAAGCATTTATAAATGAAAAGTATCATATCTTCTTTAATATACTAAATTGAAAGCATAAGGAAGTGAACAAATTATTTCCTTGGCTGAAGCATTCGTATTTTTCGAAAAATCATTTCCAACATCTGCCTCTACTTCCGATGCGGAGTCCATGAATTTCCTGGGTGGGACGATTGATCTTTTCTTAGACATAGTATTTTGAACATCTTGCAGAGTATCTGTAATGAATTTATTATAAACACCATGAAAGTATAATATTCTATTTTTCAACAATTTTCTGTTTATAAATTTTGGCTCTCTTAAATTAAGTTAAATTAAAGTTTATAAATATTTATGCTTTAAAACTTCGGATAACATAATACATAAAGGATTAACTGAAATATAGGGTACTTAAAAAATTTTAATTAATATGTTAGAAGATAGTGACAATTTTTTGAATCCCATTAATATTATTCGTGACTTCATTTATATAAACAAACAAACCAACGCGCGTACTATGTCCGCGATTATTTTATTTTCCTTCTTACAACTTCAAGTAATTCAAAAGTCATTGAGATTCGAAACAGCAATATACTTATGCGATATTTTCGGGATATTGTATCCGGAGATATTGTGGAATTTTTAAGGATTTTATGAAATTTTATGAGATTTGAGAAGATCGTAAGCCACAATGACAATAATTTTACTTTAAAGACAAAAATGAAATATTAGAATTATTAGGTTACAACTTTGCTTCCGCCGTTTTTCGATAGATGACTGCAGCGGTAAGTGCCGGTTGAAATAGGCAGGTCAAAAATTTCATACAGTAATCTTGGACATCTGTCCAAATATCCACATCACCACATTAGTGAATTTGTGTTTGCATCAGAAGTGTATTCTCGATCGAAGATGTCAGTTTTCGAACCAAATTCTCGTCATTTGCGGGAAGTGTTGATTTTCTGCTTTCATTTGAAGAAAACTGCGGCTGAGGCTCATCGAATGCTCTCAAGTGCTTACGGTGACGCTGCTGTTAGTGAAAGAACGTGTCATGAGTGGTTTTAACGCTTTAAAAGCGGTGATTTTGAGGCCGAGGACCGGCATAGCGGCGGAAGAGAAAAAATTTTCTAAGATTCCGAACTGGAGGCATTACTTGCTGAAGACTCGTGCCAAACGCAAGAAGAATTAGTAGAATCATTGGGAGTCACTCAACAAGCAATTTCGAAATGCCTCAAAGCCATGGGAATGATTCAGAAGCAAGGAAATTGGGTTCCTTATGAATTGAAGCCAAGAGACGTTGAACGCCGTTTCTTTGCTTGTGAACAGCTGCTTCAAAGACAGAATCGGAAGGGATTTTTACATCGCATTGTAACCGGCGACGAAAAATGGGTCCTCTACGATAATCCCAAACGCAGAAAATTATGGGGAATGCCCGGACATGCCTCCACATCTACGCCCAGACCGAATATTCACGGTGCCAAGATTATGCTCTGCATTTGGTGGGACCAGCTCGGAGTGGTGTATTATGAGCTATTGAAATCGAGTGAAACTATTACAGGGGATCGGTATCGAACGCAATTGATGCGTTTGAGTCGAGCATTGAAGGAGAAACGGCCACAGTATCAAGAGAGACACGATAAAATTATCCTGCAACATGACAATGCTCGGCCACATGTCGCAAAACCCGTCAAGACATACTTGGAAACCTTAAAATGGGAAGTCTTACCCCACCCTCCGTACTCTCCAGACATTGCTCCTTCCGACTACCATTTGTTCCGATCGATGGCACATGGCCTAGCTGAGCAGCATTTCCATTCTTATGAAGAAGTCAAAGAATGGATCGATTTGTGGATAGCCTCAAAAGACGCATCGTTTTTTCGAGATGGTATCCGACAATTGCCCGAAAGATGGCAAAAAGTAGTGGCTAGTGACGGACAGTACTTTGAATCATAAACAGGTAATCACTTTTTCAGAATAAAGCCTCAAATTTTCGATAAAATCGGCGGAAGCAAAGTTGTGCACCTAATAAATTATAACAAGTGTTCTTATCCATGGAAATACTTAGCGATTTTTTAAGAAGAAAATTTGAGGTTACAAAATTTTTTGGCATACAATCTTCTGCGGAACTGTATGGACGATATATAAATGTTTGTTATGAAAATTCCATATCGCGCTAATTCACTCAAATACACAAATTACAGTTTTATAGTTCCTAGGTTACAGCAGACACTATCATTTCATCTTCAATCTCCTTTTCATTCTCACACTGGTCCTGTAGGAAAAAAAGAAGATCCAAGATGAGATGATAGAGTTTACCGTGGATAGGTTATACATTTATTACGCACAAACCAAAAGTATGACGCTTTTTGTGTTCAAAGCAATAAAAGGGAATAATTCATATACCGCATACGTAGGCGATTTTCCCAACGCAGGTTGATGGACCGCACTTCACGTGGAAAAGTTTATTCTTTTTAAATTCCGAGGTGTAGTGCAAAATATCTTTTGTATCCACTGCCATTTGAAGTGGATGTCGCGGACACGACAGTGAAAATTTTATGCACGCATACGACATTTTGCGGATTCTATTTTGCTAATATCAAATTAAGAACATTGAAAAACGAACTTTCACACGTATTGCGTCTTATCACCGGGAACTGCTGGGAACAATGGGTCGCAGGTTCGATGTCAGTACATACAATGAGGAGTGAAAATGGCGGGAAGCGGGAAGTGCACGCGAGACACTGCTCCCAACAGTAACTCCGTACTCAATGGCGCATGCGTTGCGCTCGGCATCCGATTGATTGCTATTCGCGCGCTGTTTAAAAGGCTAAAAAAATACTTTTTTTTAAATTTATTATAAATAGTCGCTTTTTAACTTATAAAATTATCCACTAGACCAAAATTAAAAATAATAAAATAACTATTCTGTAAATAAAAAATATACTTTACTAGAATCATAAATATAATTATCACCAATCATAAATTATATTTTTTATTTCAAAATAGGGATTTAATTATCTTAAATTTTTGTCTCATGGCCATTTATTTAAGTTGAAATGCCATTATTTTTAATAAAAAATAAAAATAATTTTTTTTTTGCATTTTAAACTGTGCGCGAATGTCAACCAATTGGATGCTTTACGCGATGCATGCGCAGTTGAGTACGGAGTTCCTGTTGAGATTCCTGTTTTTCCAGAAGATTAAAAGTTAAGACGTATTTATTTCTCCTTCATTTCTCCATAAATTCTATTCTGGTGACATGTTGAAAAGAACGGTAAGTAAATGTATTATATGCACATTGAACTATTATTAAATCATAAAAACTGTCTACATTGTTAATTAAAGGCTCATCTAACCTCAAAATGTACAATCCCGTCAATTATATTAATTATATTTTTTTAATTATTGAAATATAAGTAATACCGTACAGCGTAAAAAATATTTTTCTTTTAAAAATATTTGCAAAAAATGCTAGAATTTTGATTTTTTTTTGCGAATTAAAAAGAAAATTGAAATTGGACAATTCTCCATTACAGTAGAGCATCCCAAATCCGAGTTAATGTGGAGACAAATTCGCATTTGGGATAACAAAAAAAAGGAATTAATTACTATTCTATATAATAAGAATACTAACTACTTAAACAGCACCATATGAAATTATGGATGCACCTGTTTGCACAAATTTCATTTGTTGGATAATAATTTCTACTTGTAGGTTGGTGAGAATTTGTTTATTTCGGCCAAGCATTACGATATGGATGATAAGGATGAACGGAAGAAACCGAAAAGAGACAAAAGTTATTTGAATGCAAACTTTAAATGCGGTGTTGTGTATCCTCCTACAGAGTACAGATGAAGAAAAAATTCTGAGAAATTGAATTTGGAGGAAAATGTAACATTGCCTACTTTTATTGCAGGTGAGAATAGATCAATCATATGGGGGATTTCATATCAAGTGACCACACTTTTGAAACCGATATCGTCCGATCGGGCTCAAACTTGCACAAAGTTTATTCCTATTGATTAGTAGTTACCACACCAAATTTGAACGAGATGGGTAAAAGAGCTCTTGTTTCGGGTCCATGTAACTAATAACCTATGGCATTTAGAAAATTTTGTCCAAACCGCTTTCGACAGGTTTTTGTACAGTCTTTAAAAAAAAAAAATAAATATTTTTTAATCCAAAATTTGACCGATTTTTTTGAAAATAAAAAATATTTTTTACTGTATCTCAAAAAGGGACGTTTTTTTCCTTTTTTCTCGTCTCAAAAGAAAGCTCAGGTCTTTTCCTTTATGAACTATGAGGTCCAAAAGTGGGCTGAGACTTGTTTGTCTATCAAAATTAACGTCGAGTATCAACGTTGTTAGGTGGAGTCCATGTCAAGTGATCACAAAAATTTTCGTACTAGAATGGGATTTGCGTGTAATTTGGTGTAATCAGTCCTTTAGTAGTCTAGAAAAACTATAATAAATATTTTTGAAAAATTTTTAAAAATGGCGATGATATGGGACTTTGACATTTTTTGGACCTTTTGTCTGGAAACTTTGGAAAATCTTTGGTTCTAATTAACCGATTTAGCTTTTTAAGGTCTCAAATTTTTTTCAAGAAAACGTAATTTCATATAACAAAAAATTCAAACCGAAAAAACTGATTACACCAAATTACACGCAAATCCCATTCTAGCACGAAAAGTTTTGTGATCACTTGACATGGACTCCACCTAACAACGTTCGAGAGTTATCGTCATGGGTGTTTCGATATACTCGAAGTTAATTTTGATAGATAAAAAGTCCTGACCTGAGCTTTCTTTTGAGACAAAAAAAAAGGAAAAAAACGTTCCTTTTTGAGATACAGTAAAAAATATTTTTGATTTTCAAAAAAATCGGTCAAATTTTGGATTAAAAAATATTTATATATTTTTTTTTAAAGACTGAAGAAAAACCTGTCGAAAGCGGTTTGGACAAAATTTTCTAAATGCCATAGGTTATTAGTTACATGGACCCCAAACAAGAGCTCTTTGACCCATCTCGTTCAAATTTGATGTGGTAACTACTAATCAATAAGACTAAACTTTGTGCAAGTTTGAGCCCGATCGGACGACATCGGTTTCAAAAGTGTGTTCACTTGATATGAAATTCCCATATATATAAATCACAAATATGTACAAAATTTGAAAACAATGTATTTTGTGATATTTTCCAGTTGTTTCAATCATAAAGTAGTATTTTTTTGTAAGATTTCATTAAATTGAGGATCAAAATTTTATTAGGGTACATGAAAGTTTAGAATGCAAGATGAAAGTCATATGATTGCTTAAAAAACAATTTTTGAATTTGAATTTTAAAATTTAAATAAAAAACGTAAAATTCTTTTTTCTAAATGTAACTATAAAAAGTCGTTGAGAATTCATAAACGTGTAATTTATAAAAGGAATTTTTTAAAAGTAAAGCAACCAGGTTCACAGTTGTATATACATATATTAAAGGTACACGCGAACTTTGTGCTTCAAACCATACATTTCGAAATGTTACGAATTTGAAAATGGCCCATACCTCGCTTTCCATGAAATATGCAGCGAAAATTTTGTCTTTTCTTTATTAAACTTTCGATTAAAGCTCAACTTTCAAGAATCATGACTGTTACAAAACAATTTCTTTTTTAATTTTCCATTCACAACCTTTTATGAATGTATCAATTACATAAACGCAAATTCGCTTTTCAGGCGATGAACTGCTATTACGAGTGCAGATTTAAGCGACTCAGACTCCGAATCTTTAATTGAAGATTCTCTGTATGAACATGAGACCACAATGGGGGATGTTTTTTCTCCGCAAACATCTGAAAGCCTTTGTGAATCACGAATTACTACAGAAGCTGATTGTCAAAAGGAAAAAATGGACACAGAAGTGCCTGCAGAGAGAAGCAGTTTCCTGAAAGAGAAATTTATGTACGAAGCTTTCAACAAAATTTCCAGCGTTATTATGTTCCACGAAAGTCAATTAGCATTACGTGAAGTATCATTGATGATAATAGGCCTTTGTATTCGATTCAACTTAAGATACATTGTAGGAGAGTCGATCTTTATCCTTGTAAAATACTTAGCGGGCCCAAAATTTAAGAAATGGAACACGAGTAAATTCAATTTTTCACAGATGTACGACCCACCCGATGAATGTATTTACTTTTCCTTTTTTTTTAAGAAATGTTATACTTTCTTATTACGACCAATAACAAAAGGTAAATTCAAAAACTGTGAAGTGAAATGCACATGTGGACAAACTTATCACTTGACTACTAAGAATGACAATTATATTGTAAGTGTAGATATAGAGTATCAAATTAAAATGTTACTACAGAATGAAGAGGTGAAATCTGAATTATTAAAGAATTTAAATGTTGTAAAAAATATGGCGAATAAAAATAGTACCAACATAACTGATGTATATGACGGTCTACTGAGTAAAGAGCTACTGCGAAAGTATTCGTCGAATTCAAATGTTCTAATATACTTTTTCAACACGGATTGTACCCCAATCTTTCACAGTTCGAAACGTAGTCTCTGGCCGATACAAATCATTATTAACGAACTGCCTCCGCGCTTGCGTTTTAAGTACACCCTTTTAACCGGAATATGCATTTTAAAGCAGGAACCTTCAGCAAAAGTTATGAATATGTACATTGAACAGTTTATGCAAAAAAAAAAATCTTTAAGAGAAAAGGGCTTCAAAATAATGAATGCATGGGGAGAAGTTATAAATATAAAATTACTACCACTATGTTCCTCGATTCAAACCGTTGCTCGACCAATAATTCAAAACCGAATGCAATATAATTCTCGCCAAGGCTGTTCCTGGTGGTACCAGTTTGGACAATACCATGAAACAACGCGGTATTCCGTGGTAGAAAAAAATACTGAATTACGCACTAACGATTCTCATCGTCGTGATGTAAAATCTGTTGAACAAGGCACGCGTCAACATAAAAATGTTAAGAAAGTGAATGGAGTTAAAGGTGCATCAGTTTTGATGACTCTACTTTGTTTCGACATGATTTGGGTATTTTCGGTTGGTTATATGCATGGTGTACTTCTTGGTGTTACAAAACAGTTGTGGGAATTTTGGACGTGCATCGAGAGATTCATCGGAAACCGAGGACATTTTCAGAAAAAGCTAAATGGAAAGCCACTTAATGGAGGTCTTGGATTGTTTTTTATTCATTACCGTGTTTAAAAGACGTCTTACTTGATAAATATTTCCAGCACTTATCTTTGCTTGTAAGAAGTATTTCAACATTGCTGAAAACTTCAATATCAGAAGTCGATCTTCGACACTCTGAAGAGGACCTAATCACTTTTGTTGTCCGTGGTCAGCAAGTATACAGAATAAGATTTATGACATTTAAAATTCACTCCTTATTACGTTCACTCCAATTGAAACAACAAATTACTGGACCTAATGGTCTGTACCTACAGACAGTTATTTCAATCTTTACTAACTTGTTTGAAGTTTTGCGATTACCTATTTTCTAGAAAACAAACATCTATTATCACGGCATTGAACTAGAACTTAGAAAAAACAATATTGATTGGAAAACCATCACTAAATGACATAGGCGAAAATATTTTTGATCGATGCTATTAAAAAAATACTTTATATCATAGTATTGTGTATTGGCAATTAAAAAAGACCAACGATACTGTTGTACAACACATTTTTTCTGTCACTCGTTCTAACACAATTGAAGTAGTTCCAATTGAAGATATCAAAGAAATAAGTTTGTACATGAATATCAGATCCTGCGAATTCATTTCTGTATTGCCAAATGTTTTGGAAATTCAGTAGCTTCAGCTAAAACAAATGAAATTTCATTACTCTTCTCAATAAATATGTAGTACAAGCGTTTGATCTTGATTTACGCAGTTCTATGTACTTCTTCATTTATAGTTAATACATAAAATGTTCTAATCACTTCACGTGTATATGAAACATCATTAAATTATACATGTTTTCAGTTAACATGGAATGTATGTTGTTCTAATGTGTCCTGCCTTTTTTAAGATTTAGAAAAATACTCCTTTACGTAATAAATGAATTATGAAAAAGTGACGATTTGTTTTTTGCCTACATGTAACGTAATTCAGATATATAAATCCACAATTATAAAATACTATTTCGTATTCTTATTTTGTAACTGATAAAATTGATTCTACAATCAAAATGTTAAAATATTTATACTTCTCAAATTTGTTTCACTGTGGTTGTATTGAAATTTTATAAACTCAAAAGGATTATTATTTGAACTAACAGAAGATTCATTAAGATTCCAAATTTCGATTTAAATAAACATTAAACAGATAAATTTATTCAAATAGTCCTGAGAAAAATTAAGACTATCATTGGCTTCATATTCATTCGGATTCATTCGGTTTGCAAATTTTGATCAATCGAACCTCGAATGCACTTCGGATTCATTATGTTTAAAATTTGATTCGTTTGAGCCTCGGATTCATTCGGATTGAAACTTTGGATTCATTCAATTTAAAAACTTTCTTCGGATGGGCCTCGGATTCATTCGGATAGAAAATTCGGAATCAATCAAATTGAAATTGTGGATCGGTATGGCTCGGATTCACTCGGATGCAAACTTCGGATTGGTTCGGAATACCTCGGACTGGCTTGGATTGGAGTTCTATCCGAAGCTTTCGCCAGGGCACTCCATAAGTGCGATAAAAGCGAGAAGTGCTGCCTATGAAAATATATTGAATATTTCAAGCAGTAAGAAGTTCACGGCAATTCTAACGACAAAATTTTTCTAGGTAGTAAAATATTTTTTACGCATTAGCGGCTCTAATTTTCAGTAAAATAAAGCGAGATGCAGAGTGGAGAGCTGCTAATCAGTAAGCTCGCAAGATTGATAGTTAAATAAAATTTTACACCAAAATTGTTTAACGACGTTGCAAATTAAGTTAATTTCCCAACAGTAGCATTTACGTGAAATATTTGCGAAGCAAAAAATGTTACTCGGAAAGATGTTACATAGTTTAAAAGATAGTGGTGCTTTGCAAATTAAAAAATTTCGTTTTGGTAAAATAATTATTATTTTAGTTTGCAAATAAAATTACAGAAAAGAAGACAATTTATAAAAATCATGTTTTAGACGAGAATGAAATTTTCGATAAAAACCTAATGCGTGGGAATCATACAAAACAAACCAGTAGTCGTTACTCCCAAAAGCTTAGAGATCTTGGCCAAAGAGTCCCCAACAGTGTAGAAACGTCGTAGAATTCAAAAGAGGCGTGTCGGCTTCGACGAGCTGATGACTTAAGCTCTTTGCAAAAATGTTCGGCAGGCGTCGATGATTCAGGCGAGTAAAGTTGGCTTTCTACACTGAGAGAAGTTTCGTATAACGCCGCGCGAAACTTCGGGTCGCTGTCGTACTTCAATTTAGTATAGCCACTTTTTCTCAGCGGCACCCATAGAGTGAGTACTCCTAATGTTACTCCGTCCAGCGCTCCTTTGTTCATGGCGAGATCCTTTGTCTTAAATATCGTTGAGAAGGCGTCGTTTGTTCGAAGTCGAGCGTCGGGGTCAACAATTGTAGATCTTTAGGCCAGGGAATTATTATATCCTGGCTTCCAATTTCTGTTGAGTCTACTCTCCCATTCGCCAATAAATAGTCACTTTGATAAGTAATCAACTTTAACATTATTGTATACTTGCACCAAAAAGTCAGCACCTGTCAGTGTGTGTTGTTCGTTCGAGCTCCAGCTACCAACTAACTGGTGGGGAGCGAGAGCTAAGTCTGTCTCGATATTACTACTGGTAACAAAATTGTTGGAAATTTAACAATATGGCTGCTACGGAGGGCTTAAAATATGGCCGTCGCTAAGGCATAACTGTTATGCCATAGACTATACGTGTGTACAAAGAGAGAGGAAAGTCTATATAATTTGTGACGTTGCAGATTTTGCAAGTCACAAAAATATAGACTCATATTTCCAATTTTAAATAAGGAGAGCTCTTGCACTTACAAAGAGTCAAATTCGGCACTCCTAATTGTTTTATTTATATTATTATTTTATTATTTTATGTGTTCCTATTTTATAAAAACTATTTATACTTTTAAGTTTAATATTATTAATTTTAAGAAAGAAATTAAGGAACTATTTTTATTTTTATATTTTTTTTTTGTACAATTTCCGAGCTCTGTGGTCTTAGGATGAAATCTGGAGGATTCCCACCAATTTACGCAGCTTCTTTGGTCCATCATCAACACTTACATCTTCGAATCTTCGCATAGTTACTAAAGGATTTATATTTTATCTTATGATCATCCCTCTTAACATCCAAGACAGCAATCCTGTTAATATTGGATAGAAGGATTGATTTTGGTCTTCTAAGGTCCTAGGCACACCCCTGGCAAGGATTGACCGTGGCGACTACCAAGAAATTCCTCGAAGGAATAGGTAATCTCGCCTATTATTATTTCTTATCTCTCCTCTGTTTTTGAACAGACATCTCTTGGCTTTTTTTTTATGCCTTTTTCTCTCTATTTGTTGCATCTATATCTCGAGCATCGATGGAGTTAGAGTTCATCGTTCTCCTTCATATCTTTGAAGTATTGTCAGCCCTGAAATCATCATCAGGAAGACAATTCTTCTGTCTAACTCCCTCTCGTAGGAAGGAGTTCGGAATCTCTTCGTCTATCAACGACGACGGATAACTTGCGAAAAGGAAGAAGACAGGACGATAGGATGGACATATGGGAAGCGGACCTCGTTAACTATCCTTTTCCAGACCATGAGTTTATACGGAAATTAGGCCTACGTGCATCAGCCCTTCTCCTTAATTGTAAATCGTCAAGTTCCCCTAATAATTGTGAAATCTTGGTGACCGCACGCAGCTTTCGAGTCGTTTTCGCTTACATTTATCATATTTGAAAGGTAGGATTCTAATTTCTTTATAATTTAGCCAGGAATTTGATTGTTTTTATTGGATTTTATATATAATCTTATCTTTATATTTTATTTCTCTACTCCTTGGCTAAATCATCATTTATATTCATATTTTGTATTGTAATTTTACTTGTTTGTTCTTGAATTGTATATATATTTTATGAATTTAATAATGTTTTGCCTATAAATTATTTTTTATCTGGAATGCCGAATGCCGTAGGATGTTGCATATTAGATTTTTATATATATATATTTGAGCCTAAATTGTATTTTCAGTTGAGATTCCCTATATAATTGTGTTTAAGCGTTTGAGACCCTCCCTTTTAATTAAAATATTATATAATAGTCTTATTTAAAATACCTTTTTTTGTAATGTTTGAGACCCTTCCCTATTAATCAAAAATGTATAGTTATTGTAGTTGAGGTACCCTTAATTAGTGTTTGAGACCCTTCCCTTTTTATCTAAATTATATAATTATTATAGTTGAGATTCCCTTAATTTTAGATTTGAGACCTCTCCCTTTTATAGTTGATTTCATTGTCGATTCTTATAAGAGACTTAATTATATTATTATATAATTAAGTTTATTGTTATATAATTAAGTTATAATATTATTAATTATATATTATATAATGTATGTTTGATTTAAATTATTATATATTGTAATTTTATTTTATTTTTAAAATCATGTTTTACTGTGAGATTTTTTTGATCGTCCTGTTTTAAATCAATAAATTTTGTTAATTTCTATTCTATTTTAACTCAAGCTTTTTGATTAAAGAACCACCCCTCTCTACCACGAAATATTTGAGACTGAGCTAATTTATTTTTTTGTTTTCTTTGGTTATATCTTAATTTTGTTTTATTTAATTGATTTAACTTATTTTTGCAAAATTATCTTATCTTTATCTCTTATCTTTATCTTTATCTCTTTTATCTTAATGTATTCTGCAAAATTTATAGTTAAATTAATTAATTGTATCCCAAGAAAGGATTGGCGCCCAATAATTTG
>UCOK01018038.1:0-14971 GCA_900474325.1 Synergus umbraculus | reverse complement strand
AATATATATACAATTCAAGAACAAACAAGTAAAATTACAATACAAAATATCAATATAAATGATGATTTAGCCAAGGAGTAGAGAAATAAAATATAAAGATAAGATTACATATAAAATCCAATAAAAACAATCAAATTCCTGGCTAAATCATAAAGAAATTAGAATCCTACCTTTTAAATATGATAAATGTAAGCGAAAACGACTCGAAAGCTGCGTGCGGTCACCAAGAGTTCACTATTATTAAAGAGAGCGAATATAAAATCTGAAGTTCACTCGTCAAGTTGAGGGGAACTTGACGATTTACAATTAAGGAGAAGGGCTGATGCGCGTAGGCCTAATTTCCGTATAAACTCATGGTCTGGAAAAGGATAGTTAACGAGGTCCGCTTTCCATTTGTCCATCCTAACGTCCTGTCTTCTTCCTTTTCGCAAGTTATCCGTCGTCGTTGATAGACGAAGAGATTCCGAACTCCTTCCTAGAGGGAGTTAGACAGAAGAATTGTCTTCCTGATGATGATTTCAGGGCCGACAATACTTCAAAGATATGAAGGAGAACGATGAACTCTAACTTCATCGATGCTCGAGATATAGATGCAACAAAGAGAGAGAAAAAGGCATAAAAATAAAAGCCAAGAGATGTCTGTTTAAAAACAGAGGAGAGATAAGAAATAATAATAGGCGAGATTACCTATTTCTTCGAGGAATTTCTTGGTAGTCGCCACGGTCAATCCTTGCCAGGGGTGTGCCTAGGACGTTGGAAGACCAAAATCAATCCTTCTATCCAATATTAACAGGATTGCTGTCTTGGATGTTAAGAGGGATGATCATGAGATAAAATATAAATCCTTTAGTAACTATGCGAAGATTCGAAGATGTAAGTGTTGATGGTGGACCAAAGAAGCTGCGTAAATTGGTGGGAATCCTCCAGATTTCATCCTAAGACCTCAGAGCTCGGAAAGTGTACAAAAAAAAATATAAAAATAAAAATAGTTCCTTAATTTCTTTCTTAAAATTAATAATATTAAACTTAAAAGTATAAATAGTTTTTATAAAATAGGAAAACATAAAATAATAAAATAACAATATAAATAAAGCAATTTGGAGTGCCGAATTTGACTCTTTGTGAGTGCAAGAGCTCTCCTTATTTAAAATTGGAAATATGAGTCTATATTTTTGTGACTTGCAAAATCTGCAACGTCACAAGGCTTGTTTAGCTTTTAGAAATCTTTTTATTGAAGTGGTCGATGTAGACCTTTTATACAGAGTATAAAGTCATTAAATATAGAAATTATACATGTCGGTAGGACCCGCGAATTTAGAATACCTGAGGGTGTATTAGTCGATGGTTATTACCAAGATAACCAGACTAATAAAAAAAAAATCTTTCAATTTCATGGGTGTTACTGGTATGGTTGTCGCGCCTGTTTAGGTTCCGATCGCGGTAAAAAAATTAACTCGAGTAAAAACAGCGAGAGTTTGAATGAACGTTTCGAGCGGACAATAGCGCAAATCGACGAGCTTCGAAAAGCTGGCTATGAGGTTATAGAAATGTGGGAATGCACTTTTGATAAGGAATAATTACAGAACCCTGATTTATGTAATTTTTTAAAAGACTACCCACTCTTAAAAACCAAAGCTTTAAATCCTCGAGATGCGTTTTATGGTGGAAGGACAGGGAATACATTTTCGTATTTTGAGGCTAGAGGTAAAGTTAAAATATCTTATTTAGATGTTTGTTCTTTATACCCCTCTATCTCTAAATATGGGAAATTTCCAATAGGGCATCCAAAAATTTATGTTGGGAATGAATGCAAAAATTTAACAGGGAACAATTTTGCTTTATCTAATGTAGAAGGATTAATTAAATGCCGCATACTACCCCCTACTGGATCTTACTTGCCTGTTCTTCCTTTAAGAATGCATGGTAAACTCATGTTCCCTCTATGTAATACTTGTTGTAAATTACAGTTACAACAAGATTGTCCACATGTGGATAATATTGGTGATAAAGAGTTAGAGGGAACATGGGTTTCAGATGAGGTTAAAGCAGCTATTGAGGAGGGATATAAAATGACTGATATTTTTTAAATTTGTCAGTATGAGACCACTCAATATGATAAGGAAACAAAAGTTGGTGGTCTCATTGTAGGTTACATAAATAGGTTTTTTAAATTAAAGCATGAAGCTACAGGGTACCCGACGGATTGTACTACCGATGAACAGAAAGCAGCTTTCATTCAAATGATTTATGACGGTGAAGGAGTTCAGCTTGATCAGGAAAATATTAAAAAGAACTCTGGTTTGCGATCTTTGGCCAAACTTTGCCTAAATTCTTTTTTGGGAAAATTTGGCAAACGAGGAAATATGCCAAAGACTGAAATCATTCACAGTCAGCAAAAATTATTAGAACTTATACAAAGCCCCGACAAAGTTCTAAATAGTATCTTACCGGTAGATCAAGAAAGTCTTTACGCTTCCTGGTCATACAAAAATGTACCATCCCCCATTACAAATGTTGTAATAGCAGCTTATAGAACAGCACAGGCTCGTTTGAAATTGTATAGTTACTTGAAAAAATTAGATCGTCGTGTTCTTTATTTTGACACGGATTCGGTAATTTTTTCAAGTACTAATGAACCCGGAGAGTACTATCCAGAAACAGGATGTTTCTAAGGCGATATGACTGACGAACTCGAAACTTATGATTCAGGAAGTTACATAGAAACATTTATCTCAGGTGGTCCTAAATTCTATGCTTTTAAAGTGTGATCACCTGATGGTAAAATTCATAAAGTATGCCAGGTGAAAGGCATCAGTCTAAATCACAAAAATTCCGAAATCGTAAACTTTGAGTCTGTTTCTGATCTCGTCGTAAAAAATAAATCGCCGGTAAACCTGAATTTTCGAAGCATTCACAGAACTCTTTATCACCAGGTGGTTACAAAAAATGAACATAAAATTTGTCGACCCGTGTACACAAAGCGTAGATTAATTGACTGTTATGACTCTACCATTTGGTTATATAGAAAATAAATAAAAACATAAATGGTAGATAAAATAAACCTCTCTCTCTCTATCCTTCTCTTTGTGACGTTACATCTTGATTTTTTTGTAAAAATGTATATGTATTAATTCTCGTCTTTTATTTTTTGTATTTTCCAACAAAATATTAGGTGCACAACTTTGCTTCCGCCGATTTTTTTCGAAAATTTGAGGCTTTATTCTGAAAAAGTGATTACCTGTTTATGACTCAAAGTACTGTCCGTCACTAACCACTACTTTTTGCCATCTTTCGGGCAATTGTCGGATATCATCTCGAAAAAACGATGCGTCTTTTGAGGCGATCCACAAATCAATCCATTCTTTGACTTCTTCATAAGAATGGAAATGCTGCTCAGCTAGGCCATGTGCCATCGATCGGAACAAATGGTAGTCGGAAGGAGCAATGTCTGGAGAGTACGGCGGGTGGGGTAAGACTTCCCATTTTAGGGTTTCCAAGTATGTCTTGACGGGTTTTGCGACATGTGGCCGAGCATTGTCATGTTGCAGGATAACTTTATCGTGTCTCTCTTGATACTGTGGCCGTTTCCCCTTCAATGCTCGACTCAAACGCATCAATTGCATTCGATACCGATCCCCTGTAATAGTTTCACTCGGTTTCGACAGCTCATAATACACCACTCCGAGCTGGTCCCACCAAATGCAGAGCATAACCTTGGCACCGTGAATATTCGGTCTGAGCGTAGATGTGGAGGCATGTCCGGGCATTCCCCATGATTTTCTGCGTTTGGAATTATAGTAGTGGACCCATTTTTCGTCGCCGGTTACAATGCGATGTAAAAAAACCATTCCGATTATGTCTTTGAAGCAGCTGTTCACAAGCAAAGAAACGGCGTTCAACGTCTCTTGGCTTCAATTCATAAGGAACCCAATTTCCTTGCTTCTGAATCATTCCCATGGCTTTGAGGCGTTTCGAAATTGCTTGTCGAGTGACTCCCAATGATTCTGCTAATTCTTCTTGCGTTTAGCACGAGTCTTCAGCAAGTAATGCCTCCAGTTCGGAATCTTCGGAAATTTTTTCTCTTCCGCCGCCATGCCGGTCCTCGACATCAAAATCACCGCTTTTAAAGCGTTGAAACCACTCACGACACGTTCTTTCACTAAGAGCAGCGTCACCGTGATCACTTGAGAGCATTCGTTGAGCCTCAGCCGCAGTTTTCTTCAAATAAAAGCAGAAAATCAACACTTCCCGCAAATTACGAGAATTTGTCTCGAAAACTGACATCTTCGATCGAGAATACACTTCTGATGCAAACACAAATTCACTAATGTGTTGATGTGGTTATGTTGACAGATGTCCAAGCTTACTGTATGAAATTTTTGACCTGCCTATTTCAACCGGCACTTACCGCTGCAGTCATCTATCGAAAAACGGTGGAAGCAAAGTTGTACACCTAATAATTTTTCTGTTTGTCAATAATAATAATAATAATAATAATATTTTTGTTATTTTCTTTCCGCTTGCCCAAAGCACAATGATGAACCCATTAGACGATGTAATAATTCCATCATTTCATTTATCCGAATTCGGTATGGATATGCCACCTGATGTCGCAAATCTCGAAGATTGTGAAATAATATTGGAAATGTGCAAATAAATTAATTATTAGTGTTTTTAGATTACTGTTTGTACTTTTATTTTATAATACATACTCCTAATAAATAATAAAAAAAAATAAAATAAAATATTTATTATCCAAGAAAAAAAATAAAGTATTTAAGTTAATTCCTATTTAAAAAAAAAACCTTTTCGAACCTGCTTCAAGCAGTTAGAATGTAGCTGAAAACTACAACCCCCAACGCGGTGGGCGAAACGCGGCGCGGCGGGGGTTCTCGCGCCTTTCTAAGCTAAACTCAAGGCGTGTCAACGAAAAAGGAGGAACACGTTAAAATAAGCAAAGTTTACTAGTGGAAGTGGTCAGGGGTAATTAGCTCTAGAAAGCCCTGACTATACAGTCAAGGAGCTAATGAAAAAAAAATAAAAAAAATTTTTTTTTCTTTTTTGTGATCAAGCTTTTTGCGTATAAATAATATTTACAGACATAATCTAAATCATTCTTAATCATGGACGCACGCTGGAAACCCATTCACATCATTGATATGTGGACCAACAGGCTGTGGCAAAACATTTTTTCTAAACAAATTTCTTCACTAACTTGACAGTATGTGTGATACACAAATAGAGCGTATTATCTTTTACTATTCAGAGTGGCGAACTGCATACAAGGAATATGGGAAAAAAAATAGAGTTTCGGGAAGGATTACCACAGTCTTCTGATTATTCTAATGACCCTAGACCAAAACTTATAATTATCGATGACTTAATGAGAGAATCTTCAAATAATACAATTGTAGATCTTTTTACTAAGGGTAGTCATCACAAAAATGTTAGTGTTATTTTTATTTCACAAAATATTTTTCACCAGGGTCATGGTCAAAGAGATATCTCTCTAAATTCAAACTATATTATTGCTTTTAAAAATCCTCGAGATCGTGCTCAAATTCAACATCTAGCTCGACAAGTTTGTCCTGAAAATCCACGTTTTTTACAAGAGGCCTATCACGGTGCTACTTCACAGCCTCATGGATATTTATTTCTTGATTTGAAACAGTCTACTCCAAACAACTGTCGATTTCGAACCAGCATATTTCCTGATGACCCTCATCAGTATGTTTACATACCTGTGAAAGGTATAAAGGGCGGGTACACCGAGGGCACACCTCTGATGTCCCTCTCATTAAATGTATTTGTAAGTGTGCTTTAAATGTTCTATTGGGTAATGTACCACTAAAAAATCACCAGAAACTAAAATTGGAAAAACATCTATACCTGGTCTCACCACACAAACACCAGGAAATAATCTTAGTAGATTAGATTCTGAGATGAGTCGTATCTTATTTTCACCCTTTCCCAAGGATGAACGTGAAAAGTGGAAAATATATAGTCAAGTATTAAAAAAATTTCTCTGCTTTGTTGATGAGGATAGAAAACCACTTATCGACAATAAGGAGCAGAAAAATAATACGGATAATACAGATAGTATTGAAACGATTACGGCTACAATACCGAAATCTTTTCTGCCAAACAGTATATTATTACTAAACTATTTGAAAAGACCAGACGTTGCGGTATCAGAGCAAACTCTACGTTGGAACCTCTTATAACAGATGATAAAACCACAGATGAAGAAGTTTTACGTAACAGGCAAGAAACTATAGCTACAAGATCATGTACAAGGAGTCGCAGCAGAGTTAAGAAAAAACAAAGTGGTTTGTCTTTTATTCTAAAATTAAATTACTAGAGGAAATATACTACAATCCGCGTCATCCAACCTCCTACAGCGGTGCAGAAAAAATAACTCATGCTGTGCGTGGAAAAATATCTAGTGCAAAAGTACTTGATTGGTTAAAATCTCTAGATACATTTACGAAACATAGACCTATTCAACGAAAATTCCCAAGACAACATTATAATGTTACACGGAGAAAAAGGCCTAGTTAGGCTAAGCAGGCATTCTGGTTATCCCTACTAGACAGTGTAGTTAAATATGAACCAACTCGTCGACTAGTTAAACGCACCAGACAGTCTATTTAAACTCTTTCTAGTTAGAATTACTAGACATGTGGTGAAAATAACCAGACATCTAGTACGCCCAACATTTCCGTGGTTAGTAGGATTTTTTTTTTTACAAAATAAATTTTTTTTGAGGAATTATAGTTTATTTAACAGATTTTAGAAGATTTCTACGGATTTCAAAGGATTATAAAGAATAGTTCATATATTTATATTTTTTATGAATCGGCCGAAAATATATTCCACTTTTAAAGGATTTTGCATACGCGAAAGACTTTTGAAAATTGTAAACGTAACCATAACCTAATTCGGTTCGGCTTGGTTAGAAATATTAGGAGTAAAATTAATTGATTATTAATCGTAAAACAAAAAAAAATACACTAATAACCTGTCGTTCCTGATTTTTGTATAGCTGAAGATTCTTTATCAGCCGTGTTCTCGGACCTACTAGCTTGATGAGGTCGGCTGCACCAATTTCTGTTAGTGCTAATAGGGACTCTAGATCAACTTCATTTTCTGAAAATAAATTAGTTAAAGCATTAAAAGTTTACCATAGTACTTTATAATAACTTGGCCTTCTTGCAGAGTAAAAGGTACCTTTGCATCCTAAGAAATATGAATCCTCTTAGCGCAATTATCACCCTGCTCCAATAACCAAAAGTGAATAATTTCCTTTCAATTATTGAGAGTACATCGCTCCACTATAGAAAAATGAAAAAATATTTAAAAAATTAAAATTTATCAAAATTTGTCTACGTTACGAAACTTAAAGTTTCCAAAAGTAATAAAAATAAACTTTTCGTACCTTTGAATATAGCCTTGTATGATGAGAGGTTCCATTCATCCAATAAATTCTCCATTTTGACGTCGCGGAATTCACCCATTTTAATCACATCAAATGTGTATATATTACACTCACAACTAGTATAAAGTCACAAATTCAATTATCGGGAAAATCACTAATTCAAGCGCCGAAAGTCAAGAAATTGCAGACGTTGACGCGATAATTACGCCGTTCAAAGTGACAGTTATAAGGTTATATACGAAGGGAGTAAAAGAGTAGTAGGGGACAACGCGGAACTAGATGTCTAGTTATGCACACCATTTGACGCAACTCGGTACTAGATGTCTAGTTAGGCACACCATTTGCCGCAACAAGACGAAACGGTTAAATCTACTACACTACCTACAAGACATCGAGTAAGAATAACTAGACATCTTCCTTAGATTTACTAGAAACGGGCAACTAGATTCATCTAGTTGGCCTAACTAGGCCTTTTTCTCCGTGTAGTTCTATTGATAATGTGTGGGAGGACGATCTAGTAGACCTTCAAAGTTTGTCATCTTACAATGATAATTATTCTTTTTTATTAGTTGTAATTGATGTTTTAAGTAAATTTGTCTGGGTTGAACCTCTTCGGAATAAATCAGCTTTATAGGTAAGAAATGATTTTGACCGTATCCTTCAAAAAAGTAATAATCGCGCACCCATTTGTCTACAAACTGATAAAGGAAAGGAATTTGTCGATGCAACTTTTCAAAAACTTTTATCCGAAAATAGCATAATATTTCGAGTAACACGTGGTCCTAATGTGAATGCAGCTATTGTAGAATGATTCAATCGAACTCTCAAGGAGCGTATCTGGCGTTATTTTACATAAAAAAACATTCGTCGTTATATTGAAGTTTTACAACAAATTGTGGATGCTTAAAATAACACTAAACACTCTAGTATTAAAATGGCACCATCTACAGTTACTTTAGACAACGCTAGCAAAGCATGGGCAAATATCCAATCACGTTTCAAGAAAGAAAACAATAATTCATTAAAAAAGCCCAAATACAATGTCGATGACCATGTTAGAATCAGTCGAGAGAATGGCGCCTTTGAGAAAGGTTATGAGGCAGATTGGAGCGAAGAAATTTTTTTAATAAAACGCGTAATCACAAGTCGAATACATTCACCTTTTGTTTATGAATTAAAGGATTTAGCAGGGGAAGAAATAGACGGGCTTTTTTATGAACAAGAATTAACAGGTATGACTCATAAAAATATAGAAGAAGAAGAATGTAAAATTGAAAAAATATTACAGACCAAGGGTAAAGGAAAGAAAAAACAAGTTTTTGTCAAGTGGGTTGTGTATCCGGATAAATTCAACTCGTGGATTCCTGCTTTAAATTTTACAAACATTTAAAATTAATACCCATCAATTTTATCTCATTCTGCCTAGTAATAGCAGTATGAATTATTTTCCGAATAATACTACAACAAGTTTTATCACATAAATTCCACATGAAATTCGATTACAAGGGCTCTGGTTGTTCCTGTAGATAAAAGAGATTATATTTTTGGTACAAGACAAGTCACACACTTTTCCTCACCCAATTACATATCTGTTCTCAATATGGGTTTTCGCACCATTGAAATTGATATGAGATCATTTGGGACTACCAATACCATTTGAGTTTGGTACGTCAACAGTGACATTTCATTTTAAACGTATTGACTAACAGAAAAAAAACAATGAGTCATTACATTGATTATTACACTACACAAGTAGATCGTGGTGGTGGTGGAATATCGAAAATTTATATTGGTAGTCCGTATCAAAAAGGTCACGGTATTGGTAGTTTCCTGGGTGGTCTATTCCGAAGTTTTGACTAGAGGGGCTAGATACGTTGGTAAAAAAGCTCTAAAGACCGGCACGAATGTTATGAAGGATCTAGATAATAATATATCTCTTAAGAATTCTGTCAAAAATCGCTTTGAAGAAACTAGGCATAATTTAAAACGACGTGCAATGGAGAAAATGGAGAATATTATGAATGGTTCTGGTTATAAGAACATTCGAAAGAAACGGATTGTTCAGTTGACTTCTAATCGTGGCACGCATAACCTCGTGGGTAGTAATTCTATTAAAAAGAAAAAAAAACCTCTGTGAGAAAAGTAAAAAAGTGTCATACGGTGAAAAGAAAACAGTCTACGAAGAATAATAGAAAAAAAACTGTTTAGGGAAATTGAGAATGTTTTGAATTTCGTGATTTTGTCGATCGTAGTTTGTGAGTATGCCTGTAGTCTAAGACAAATCTGATAACGTAATCAGAAGGACAGTGTGAGAGAAAGCATGAACTGAGACGGATCGTTGTCCAATCTCTTATTATAATATTATGTAATCTCTTCACTAAGAGAATAATTTATTATAAACGGTCTTAGCTAATTTATCTTCATTAATAAAATTAACGCGATGTTTAATCTTTAATATCAAAAACAAGGTGACTTTTCATTGACTTTTTTCCTGATCTGGTGCTTTTTAAAAACTGAAAAAAGACTTTATTGAATAATTTAAACAAAAACAAAGGCTACAAATAAACGTGTGAAATCAAGAAAACAGAAACACAGTATTAACGATATGTTTGGAAATTAAATTAGGTTATAAAATATCTTTAAAAAAAAATGTCATTTTTGCATTCTCATTCTTGTGAGTGTCTGAAGTCTGAGTGGGATCTATTTTCACTCCCTCCGACACAAACGTCAATAGAGAGCTCTCAATGGGTCCACTATAAACCTGTTTCATCCCTTACTGATGATTCTCCTATAGAGTTTATTGTTCCTGGTCATGGTGATGAATACCTGGACCTTGCTCACACAATGCTAAGTCTTTGTGTAAGATTGGTATATCCTACAAAAATTGATTAAAATGCTGAGAATTGGATAAAGTAAGTCCTGTAAACAATCTGTTACACTCTTTATTCAATCAGGTAGATGTCTATTTTAACCAAAAAGTAGTATCACCACCAAGTAATTCTTATGCATATCGAGCATATATTGAAACATTACTTGACTATGGTTCTGCTGCTAAAATCAGCCATCTTACATCATCTTTATGGTATAACGATACCCCTGGAAGTATGGATGACTTTGATCGTAACGTTGGACTAAAAACCAGACTAAAACATTTGAGTGCTACAAAGTCGCTTGATCTTATCGGGCACTTAAACTGTGATGTTTTTAACCAAGATAAATTTCTTATCAATGGTGTAGAGTTGAGAATTCGATTGGTCCGTTCAAAAGATTTATTTTGTCTCATGGATAATACAAACACTGTAAAGGTAAAAGCTTTAACTTTACATGCTGGGATTCATGCTGAAACACTTGATAATGTTATTCTTGGACAATTACCAAAGAGATTAATTATTGGTTTTGTCGATAATGTTGCATTCAACGGGAGTGGACCGAAAAATCCTTTCAATTTCCAAAATTATAATATTAATCATCTCTCTCTTTTTTTTGACGGTACTCAAATACCATCTAAACCCCTTCAACCATCTTTTGGTGCTAGAAATTTATACGTTGAAGCCTAACACAATATTTAGTAGCACAGGTATTCATTTTCTATATGCAGGTAATAATATTGACAGAGAAAATTACCCCACAGGAAACTGTCTATTTGCCTTTGACCTTACACATGGCCTTTCAGCAAATTGTTATTCTCATTGGAATCTCGTAAGGCACGGTAGGCTTAGCATTGAAGTGAGATTTGAAGACGCACTTACTAGTACCATTAATTGTTTAGGCAGATTATTGCCGACTTCAGTGCTTGAGTGGAGGGGGGGGTGGTAAAATAAAAACCCAGCCATAAAAGCGATCCTCGTTTTGAACATCAGTATTCTTTGCACTCTCCATCGTGTCAGTCAGTTAGTTGCTTTTCCTCGCATCCTAATAGAAAACGAAAAATCATGGTTGATTATGTGATTGACATACAAGGCTTTCGAGATGATGCTGGTCGTTTCATTCCTAAAGAAGTAGCTGTGGTTACTTTGGATCGTTATTGTATTGTTCATTGGATTATTTCACCTCCTTTCGCATTTACTGATCTTGCAACCAATTCTCGACGACAAAATAACTGGTTGAGTTATAATCATCATGGCCTTGAATGGTTTGAAGGAGATGTTCCAATGAATTTTCTTCATGCTAATCTTCGAGATATTGCACGAACTGCCAAGCTGATTTACACGCGAGGACATGTTAAAGCTGATTTACTACAGAGAATAACAAGTAGATAAATAATCAACTTGGAGGAACTAAGCTGCCCTTCAATGAAAAAACTACCCTTTATAGATGAGTTTTGCTTCCATCATGGAGTAAAAAAGGACCCAAAATTAATATGTGCTCTTAATAATGTACTCAAGTTAAAAAATTGACTCGAAACACGACAACAATTTGAATTGCCATCAACAAACTACAATAAAACAACCGACCTCTCCACCTACGCAACCAGATCACCTACAATCTTTGCACAGAGTCTTCCAAACATTTCTGAATATTCTGGTGAGGACACCGTAGACCTTTCCACAGAGTCAGACCAATCATCTCTCGGAAAAATATGAACAGTTTACAAATACTTCAAGTACTTCGCCTTCCTGAAACAGACAATTGGAGTATTTCCTGCAGATCAGATTCCTAAACGGTGGGCCCGACCTGCGGCAATAGTGGCTAATCTTGATGAGAAATCTCATCCAGGTAGCCATTGGGTCGCCCTCCACATTGGAAATGATGGAAGAGGTACCTACTTTAACAGCTACGGTTTACCGCCTCTTCTACCTAAACATCTTCGTTTACGGGGAAATTCTACCTTCTACAGATGGAACACAAAAAGACTTCAATGTACGACTTCGAATGTGTGTGGGCAATATTGCATTATGTTTCTCCATTGTATATGTAACGGTTATTCTCTGTCTGATTTTACTAATTTATTTACAAATAATCTAGAAAAAAATGATAACATTGCTCGTCATTTTTATAAAAAATTGTTAAAGAAATATAATCTTAAACATAAGATTTCTCGTGTGCCAAAATATCTAATATACGGTGGTAAATATTGTAAGCGAACAGATCTTGTATCCTGTACACAAACATCTTCTTCCGAATTTGCAACTCTTTTCTTATTATAAACACTATATGTACTCATTTTTATTTAATACGAGATTCAACGCGCACTCCGCGCGCACATTTGCTACAATATTTATTTAAGATTTAAGATTTCCTGCGTCACGCGCCATACTCAATATACGCCGCATCATCACTTTCATCTGACCAATAAGGAAAAGTGTTACGTTACGAATAATCTTTTTATAATAGGATGATTTAATCAATAAAACTTGAAGGTAAAAAATAATAATCTCACTTTATTCACAGAACTACCCCCAACATCTAGACAATAAGTATAATTTAAATTTAGAATTAATTAATACAAAAATTCAATTCACCTTGAAACCGAGGGTTTTATTATTTTTTATATTTTATTATTCTACCATAAAATACTAAGAATGAAAATATATCATTAAAAATAGATCGTGCTTTTCGTATTTCCACCAAACACAATAGAAGGATCGGTTTTAGGACCCATGGTGAAAGCGGGTTAAGGTAAGATCGAATTACAGTAAGGAGGCTGGCGTAATCAGCTATCAGTGAAACGATCATTTACTACCTAGATTTTCATCATTTTCCCTTCTAACGAGGCAAGGGACCTGACCTCATAACAGAGGACATGGAAAACTGGGGGGGTGAAGGGTCGCTGCAGAGGACTTGAAAAAAGTGGAGGGGGGACGCCGTCCATAGTGACCCCTAGATATAGGCGCGGAGGTTAGCGCCAAAGTGCGGTGCGGGGAACATGGAAAAGTGGCGGGGGAGTCTGTCCATAGTGGTCTTCCTTATTATTGGGGACACCCAAAAAATCTTCTAAGTTCCCATTATCCAACATCCTTAATAGCGACTATCTTGAAATAGAATTTTCTGCAAAGTACCGTCGGCGTGATCGTGATAACTCGAAAAATTTTCAACCGAACTGAATGTTTTTTTTTTTAATTTTTCGTATTTACAATCTTGTGTACTTAAGCTATTCATTTTTCAAAAAAAATATGTGCAATTTTTAAAAATTGCACACAAAAAAAAGGCACACAAAAGAAAAAGTGGTAAAATCCAAAAACCGGACCTATATATTCGTATGTATTTTGACGCGCTGAATCCGAATCCGGAGTCCGTTTTGCTCCATCACGTCAAATTTAAGGGCATTTGAAGGTCAAATCGGCAAAAAAGTCGATTGACCGAAGGTGACTACCATTTCTATGGTTTTAACGGACGCTGAATCCGATTCTGGAATCCGTTTGATTCTATCATGTCTGCATCAAGGTCAATTCAAGGTAAAATTTTCAAAATGTCAAAAAAAGTTAATTTTTGACTACAAATTCTGAAAGAGCGGAAAATTTTACGTCCAGATATGGTATTCATTTTCATTTTTATGATGATCCTAAAGGTCATTTCTAGGTCAATTTAAGTTAGTAACTTGATAGTTCGAATGACGATTGCAAAAATACGAAAATGTGTCTTTGTGGAGCTTGACTACAGTTTTCATACGTTTTGAAGGTCGCTGAGTCTAAATTCGAGGTCCATTAGACCGCAGCACGTCAGGTTCAAGGAGATTTGAAGGCTTAGTTGAGGTCAATCAAGTCGTTTGAAAGGCGATAACTAGTATTTCTATGATTTTGAGTGTCGTTCTATCTGGATACGGTCTCAGAATTGCCCAAAACCTGTCAACCCGATCACAAATCGATGGGTCCTATAAGAAAGTACGTAACTCACAGTGACGGATAGAAACTAAGTAACTCACGCTGACAAATAGAATCTACGCAACTCGCAGTGACGGATAGAAAATACGCAACTCGCGGTAGCAGATAGAAACTAAGTAACTTAATTTTTCCGGATTTTGAGTTACCATCAAAAACTTTTGGAGACTGTTGAAACTTTTAATAAAAATGCTTCAATTCTTATATACATTAATGTCAAGCATATTAATTAATGAAAAACAAATTCACGTGTTTTTTGATCGTCAAGGGTAGGTAAGGATTTGGGAAAAATAAGAGTGAAAACTGTTTTTCGTAAAGAAATTATATTAAGTGAAAAAATATGTAAGAGAAGGAAAATATAACTAACATAGAGATTGATCCTCAAGCGGTCGGGTCAATCTTGAGACTAACTAGAAACTTACACTTACTCTAACTCATCGGCTCGGAGACGCGCAGTTATAGATCTACCTGAACCTTTTTTTGATTACTGGGTTTTTCCAAGGTTACATGTGTCGTCCAGACTCTATCATCTGTGATGCACTTTCTCTAACAGCCTATTATAAAAATATAAAAAAAAAATACCTAAACGGTTACTCATAATAAAAAGATCAAAAAAGGTTCTCGAGTTGACCGATTGTCATCCTCAGTTGCCTTATTTTGTCACGTACAATTAATAAAGAAAATATTCCGTCAATTTTACATCCTCCCACCATTG
>UCOK01018037.1:0-27081 GCA_900474325.1 Synergus umbraculus | reverse complement strand
AAGTCCACATTTGTTTATGTAAAAAAATTTGTTTATAAACTAGCCCCTGTGAAAAGATAAAAACCAGGGTTTTTTTGCGCAACTCTGCCGTAGCTTGATTTTCGATGACGATATCTAAGAACTAAATAATGCAAAAAATTTGAAAAAAATCATGGCGATACTTTGATGTTTTAGCTATACATACGTTAAAATTAAATTTCGATATATTAATAACAATTAAAGGAAAATGCAATTGAAGATGACTATGCTATCTCTCGTAATATATATATAGTAGAGACTTATATTTTGGCTTAAATTGCTTGGAAAAGTTTAAAAAATGCAATAAAATTATAATTAGGTATGAAAAACTTAAAACCTATTAGTTAATAACAAATATTGCTGGGTAGCCGATGAATAGTAGTGTGGGTGTGAGGACACAGGACACTATAGCTGAAGGGTCTCCTCATTGAATAGCTTTAACTGCTATCCAAAAAAATAGAAATAGATACTTCTTTTTCCTCTTTTCAGAATGGGTTATGGTATTAAAATACTTTAAGAATGAGCAGAACCTTCAACTATAGAATTCCGCTGGGATTCTGTAGTTGAACTAATAGGTTTTAAGTTTTTCATACCTAATTATATTTTTATTGCATTTTTTAACTTTTCCAAGCAATTTAAGCCAAAATATAAGTCTCTACTATATATATTACGAGAGATAGCATAGTCATCTTCAATTGCATTTTCCTTTAATTGTTATTAATATATCGAAATTTAATTTTCACGTATGTATAGTTAAAACATCAAAGTATCGCCATAATTTTTTTCAAATTTTTTGCATTATTTAGTTCTTAGATATCGTTATCGAATGTCAAGTTACGGCGGAGTTGCGCAAAAAAACCCTGGTTTTTATCTTTTCGCAGGGGCTAGTTTATAAACAAATTTTTTTACATAAACAAATGTGGACTTGTCTTATGCGCAATAAATCAAGCTTTATCGTGGTATGACTTGTGTTTTCATGCGATTTTTTTTTACAAGTAAATTTCAAAAATGTACAGACGTTTTAGAGGGGCCTTCGTAAAATGAACGGATAGTAGACCGGACCTACAACCTTATCCAGTAGGCCCGTTAACCTTTCCTGCAAAAGTCTAACATCCGACTCCTTACCGTGCAGTTGGGCTCATCATCTACAAGAGTCTGTCTCATTGCTGGCTCCTTACCGTGAAGTCTTGTCGCTTCAGTCCTTCGAGAGTGTCATCGTGAACCAAGCAGTCAGTCGTGACCTGCAACTAGCCTACAATTGTCAATGCGTACCACCTTCGACCTACGTTGTGAACACCAGTTAGAACGAATCCCTGTCCGTCTATTCCCAGTTATTCTCAGAAAGTGACCTAATCCAGTCCAAGCTGACTAAATCCAGTACTAAGTGACTAAATCCAGTGCAAAGTGACTAATCCAGTGTCGCTAATCCAAGTTCGAGTACCCATCTCGACGATAATCAGCAGGGTCCAGCAACCAACGCAACCTTCCACCAACGAAGACGTTCTCCAGGCTCCAAGACAACTTCAAATTTAACCTCGATCAATCAACGAACGAAGTCACACCGAGATCCATCGACAATTATTGAAAGCTCTAGCCACAAGACTAAACGACGGTAAGTCCCATAATTTATCATCTTATCAAACCCCCCTCTATACATTTCTAACTATTTTCCCGTTTTACATGCTGCTCTTAAAGGATTCCTGATGAAGCTCTTCTTCACATATATAATCACCACCTCATTGATTATTGTAAACCTCCCTCTTTCTGTAATTGTTCATAAATAAATATTTTATTTAGATTATAATCAATACGCTCTGTTCAGTTATCCTCATCCCCGACTCTAATGGCATTGCATGATAATTCAATTATCACGCTTTCCACCGGACAGAAAACGAGCAACAATCTTATAAAATATAATAAGGTAGGTACGTCTCTTATCTCGGATGTCACACAAGATTTAAAAATTATAAGATATCGTAAAGGACATAAAGAGTCCTTTAAGAGGCCTAAGTTTACTGAAATTACTAAAAAAAACTCTTTTATTTTCTAAAATCCCTTCAAATCTTTAGTTATTAAAAATAATGAATATAATACAATCATAAAATGTTGTTTAATAATAATTTTCATGAAAACCTGTTTAAATTCCTAGAAATGTCAACAATATACAAATTACTAAATTTTATAACTATGTTTGATATTTTCATAAATAATCAAGTGTGAACAAAATGTTGGGATTTTTCTAATTTTACCCGATGTTTGATTTCAACGTGAAAAACTCTCAATTTCCTGTTATCGATATCAATAAATTATTATTAATGAGATATTTAAAAAAATATTTAAAAAATATAAAAAAATGCGCCCAATAATATTAAAATATTTTTATCGAAAATAGAAATGCCGATCAGGGCCTTGCTAGAACCCTATTTTAAATAAAGCTAATTGCATCCCATTTGCCCCACACCACAAAAATACGCATCTAGTAACTTTAACCAGAACTTTTTTATTGAGTGCATTATCTGATCTTGAGTAATTAAAGTAACCACTGACCAGACACCCTGTCATGCTGTTGAGTAAATCAATTATAATTAAACGTGACCCACTTATGCTACAGCTCAATGTAATTAGGTATACTTTGAATAACAAACAAGTCCAGTTATCGAAGCGCAGATTACACGGATTATTTAGATTATGCCTTGGTTTCCCTGCAAAATTATCCTATGCTACGAACGCTATTAATTTGTTCAAATTTAATTAAACGCAGCAGATAATAATTAAAGTTTACATTTCTGATGTATACTCAGCGTTTCTATATGCTCTCTATTCAATATGAGTTACTAGAAACTCTTTAATTGAAAAAATATATGTACCTAAAAATTCTTATAGAAATCCTCAAGAAATTTCACGAAATCCTTAAAAATTCTATAAAATTTTTTAATAATCAGACAAATATCTTTAAATTCCGTAAAATTATTAGAAATCTTATAAAATACCATGAAAACCTTTAAAATTTCACAAATTTTTAATAAAACTCATCAACAATTCTTAAATTCTTTTGAACTTCCCTAAAATCCCTTAAGATTTCATGAAATCCTTAAAAATCGCAAAAAAAACTTTTACAAATCAGAAAAACCTCTTGAAATCCCTAAAAATTTGACGATAACTTTCAAAATTCTTTTAAATTCTTCGAAATCTTTTAAGTCATAAAAATCATTGGAAATCCCTCAATAAAATTACCCGAAAAACTTTAAAATCCTTCAAAATCCGTACAGTATTTAAAAATTTTTTTAAATCTCCTAAAATTCGTAGAAATTATTGGAAATTACTTAAAATTCTACGATAATACTCCCTCTATATCCTTTATATATCCTTTAAAATTTATTATAATTATTAGAAATCTCATAAAATTCAGTGCAATCCTTTAATATTTCACAAAATCTTTTATAAATCATATAAATCCCTTAAATTCGCTTAAAATCATTTGAAAATCGTCAAAATTCCTTACGCTACGTTAAAATCTCTGAAAATTCCTCGAAATTCCATGAAAACTTTTTTAATTCCTTAAAATCCAAGAAACTGTTTGAAATCTCTTAAACCTTCCAAAACCCTTAAAATTCATTGAAATATCTTAAAATTCCTCCAAATTTTACAACATTCAAAATCCAGTAAATTCCTTTCAAATTCCACTAAATATTCTGAAATCCCTTAAATTTCTACAAAATTGTTTAGAAATTCTAAAATTCTTTTGAATTTTGTTAAAAAGTACTTGAAAATCGTCAAAATCCCTTAAAATTCACGAATATCTCTTAAAATTCCTAGAAACGTCTTGAAATTCCTTGACATTTAAAATCTCTGTTAGAAATCTCGACAAGTTCCATGAAGTCCTTAATAATTCAACAAAATTTTTAAAAAATTTGAAAAATCTCTTAAAATCTTCGAATATTATTCAAAATCTCATAAAAATCCTTCAAATCCATAATAATTCTACAATATCTTTTAAAAATCGATTAATTTATTGAAAAACCGTAAAAAATGTACAGCCTTTGAAATCCTTTTAAATTCTACTAAATCTTTTAAAAATCTTAAAAATCTTTTGAAATCTCTCCATAAAATTCCCTGACAAACTTTAAAAAATTCTTGATATTTTACGGTAACATTTAAAATTCTTTTATACTTTTAAAATTCGTTAAAACTAATAGAAAATTGATCAAATTCCCTGAAATCCTGTAAAATTTTCACAAAAATCTTTTAAATATCAGAAAAATCTCTTGAAATCACTTGAGATTATTAAAAAAATTGATTTTTTTTGCACAAATTGCTTCCTAAACACATCTAGAATGAGTGTGTGAAAGGATTTTTGCCAATTCGAATTCGTGAAGAAGTGGAAAAGATTTTTATTTCATTCATACCCAAACTTTCAAACGCGTTTTTGTCAAAACGTCATTTTTCACATCGGTCAACACGATATCTCAAAAACTAATTGACTGATTGGGCTCAAATTTTTATGGTATACTCAGGACATCTACAGTTTCCGTGAGAACCAGAATTATTGTGATATCTATATTTATTTTTTTTTTTATTAAAAAAATAACATAAAAAAATATGATGAAAATCGTGTTTTTATGTTTGTTAGCTCACAAAAAAAAATATTCAAAATTTTGACACAATTCTGGTACACACGATAGCCACAGATCTACCAATTAAAACGGTCGGTGATTTTTTAATTTCAGATCAATAGAACAGCTGGAATCGTGTTGATCAGCCACCAACTTTTTTTTAAAACGGATGTCAATCCAGATGTCTACAGTCGATTTGACTGTACATTTTAACGTAAAAAAATTTATAATGACTGTTGAATAGTTCGTAAATATACCCCCAAAAAACCAGACAATTTGTCCTATATTAGTCTTCACAAAAAATTCATAAAAAAGTGTTAAAAAAACGCTTGTCACTTGAGACGACCCCCTTAAAATTCTTCGAAATCTTTTTAAAATCCTTAAACTCTTTTTTGAATTTTGTAAGAATCACTTAAAGATCGTCAAACTCCCTTAAAATTTCTAGAAACCTCTTGAAATTACTTTCTAAAAAATTGATTTCTCTCTAAAAAATTTCTCAAAAATCGCGCATACATTATAGTTTTAAATCTGATTGGGCTTTGAATGACTTGAAATTATAAGAAGGTATACAAAATAATCGCGCGCGTGTTGGTTTACTAGTATACACATATATATACAATGTGTATTTATATGCCATTAAATTTCCTCATAATATTCACTAAAACTGCCGTGAAATCCCTTTTAAGGTGGAAGTTTGAAGTACTCTAAAGCCTGCTAGATTCATAGAGAATCTGCAGAGAAAATGAGAGAATTTGAAATTCGATCGTCGCCACTCTACGGATATTACAATCCTAGATGAAATATGAGTAATTTTTGACAAGTATCTCCGCCACCTTGAAATTTTGTGATGACATATATTCAGTAAACGTTTTAGGGTTTAGAAAGCAATAACGCCAAAGGATTTTGATCCCCTGAAATATGGGAAACAAGCCACAGCAGACAGTTCACCGCTGTCCGCAGCAGGGAAGCAGGAAATCGATTGCCGGCAAGAAAATTGGATGGCACACCGCACCGCAAAACAAATGAACGTCGCGGCCAGAACCGTGATTGGCTATCAAGTCTAGAAACGATCTCGGGATATTAACCAATAGAGGTAGGCCTAGACCTAGTTGCTTGGGAACTTCTTTAATTTTTTTCTGTTTTTTTTCAAAGTTAAGGAAACTTATTTAAAATCTCGTGGAATCTCTCGTCTGTAATTCCTTAAAGTAATTTATAGGCTTTTGAAATCGTATGTATAGAGAATATAGAGATACCCCTGTAGAAATTTCTCTATCTTTCCCCATTTAAAGTAGGGTTCTAGCGTGGCTGGGAATAGAATTTCTAGTCTAGAAAAAACTAATCAGGGCCCTGTCTGGCGCTAGTGGGAAATTTCTTACGAATTTTGAGAATGTCTACTTCAAATTATCCCAAATGCATAACTATATACGTTTATAATTAAAAATATATATTGCGGGGACCTGATTAGGGCTACAGCAGGGCCTTTTCTGTGATAGGGCTGTGGAAGGGCGATTCCCAATAGGTCTCTACTAGAACATCTAGTCGGGTCCTAACAGGAAAAAGCATTACGATCCAGCTAGGGCCCCGACTAGTTTTCCCTATAAGGGACTTAACTAGTTTTCTCCATAAGGGCCCCGACTAAAAAAGGAAAAACTAGTGAGGCCCCCGCTAGACCCATATCGAAATTTCTACACGGGATAAGAATATAAGATATAGGTTTATATCAAAATATAGATGAAGTATTACATATTAATGATAAAAATAGGAGTAATTGAAGGGACTCTAGACTCGAACTTAATGAATGATCCACTGATCAAACGAATAACTTTCAGGGTAGTTTATAGGGACGCTCGACAGCAATTCAGGAATTTCTCCAATGTTCTCCAAACTCCAACTATTCCGAACTAGAGTATTGTGTCTTTCTGAATTCAAATCTTTGGAAATTTCGGAAGCGGTAGACATCAGAAGATAGGGACAAACTTGTATGGAGATAAAAATTATGAGAACAGATGGAAACTCTATAATCTACATCCCGTATGCATGCAGAAATTTTGATGGAATTCTAACAGGGTCCTGATCAGTTTTTCCTACTTCTGATCGATGTGGCCCTAATCAGATTAACCAGATAAGCCCGTCTTAAAGAAAACTGGCCAGGACCTTGTCAGTTTACCCAAAAAATACCCAAGTAAATATCCCACCTAGGAAGAACTGGTCAATACCCCATCAGGATTAAAAAACTATTCTGCGGAAACATTATTCACAATATTTGATTATTAAACTATTTAATTTTCTGAAAATGAAAGTCCTACTATAAAATTAAAAAATAGGTACCTATTAATTATATAGAAACAATACCATAAGTGATTTTAAGAAATTTTTAAAGAATTTCAAAATAGTTCAAAGATGGAAAAAGAGTTTCAAGATTTTAGAATTATAAAAATGTTTTTAAGTATTTCAAACGATTTTAAATAATATTAAAGAATTTTAAAGGATTTTAAAAAGATTTCAAGTGATTATAAGGAATTTAAATGGGTTTCAAGAAATTTCAAGTGATTCTAGGGAATTTAAAAGAATTTCAAGAAATTTCAAGTGATTCTCGGAAATTTAAAAGGATTTCAAGAAATGTCAAGTGATTCTAGGGAATTTAAAAGGATTTCAATCATACATTTTCCCGACCATTTTCCCCTAAAAAAATCCGTTGGGAAATTTATCACGTTCAGCTGATTGTGAGTAGTGCTAGGGTTTAACTTTCTTGATTTTCAAAACTCAGAAAAAAGTTTTTCCGTGCGGAAATTTTGATGGGGATCTGACAGGATCCTGGTCAGTTTTCCCTACTTCTGATGTGGCGCTAATTAGGTTAAATGGCAAGGCCCACGCGAGATTTGTAACGCTTTGGCCTACTTAAGGAAAACTAGCCAATACCTCAAAAACTCTATTTTGCGGATTCACTGTTTACAATACATGATTATTGAACTATTTGATTTCCTAAAAACAAGTCATGTTATGAAAAAGAGGTATTAATTATTTGTATAGAATCAATAAGTGATTTTAAAAATTTTTTTAAGAATTTCAAAATAATTCACAGGAATTTCAAGATTTTAGAGTATTAAACATTTTCTGGGGGTATTTGAAGGGATCTTACATGATGTTAAAGAATTGAAAAGATTTAAAAAAATATAAAATTTCGTAATGGACTTTAAGAGATTTTAGTGAATTTAAAGAGATTTCAAGTGATTCTAAGGAATTTAAGAGGGTATTAAGAAATTTCAAGTGATTCTATAAGGGAATCTAAAAGGCTTTCCAAAGAATGTAAGAACCTTCCAAAGTTATCACGAGATGTAAAAATTTTCTTTTAAGAAACTTTTGAAAATCCTTAGATTTTTGGAAATTCTTTTACAATCCTTTACAAATTTTCAATATCATTTAAAATCCATTGAAAAAATTAACAAAGTGTGTAAATTAATTTAAAATCTAAGAACTCCCCTGAATTCTTTTTTATTTAAAATAAATTGAAATCTATTTTTATCGCTTTAAATTCTTCTGAAATCCTTTAGAAAATCTTGATATCTTTGAAGCCTTAGGAAATATCTTAAAATCCTTTTAAATTCCCTAGAATTAGTTGAAAATTCTTGAAATCCTCTTAAATTCCTTAAAATCACTTGAAATCTCTTAATATTCACTAAAATCTCTTAAATTTCTTTACGATATTTTATTTAATTTTTTAATCTTTTGTGAAAGCTGTGGAAAATCCTTATATTCTTTTGAAACCCTTTAAATTCCCTAACTAGCTGTCAAGTTTGTGTTAATCAGTTAAAATTTCTTGAAATCTCCCTAAATTCCTTAAAATCACTTGAAATCTTTAAAAAATACTTTAAATTCTTTAATATCATTTAAAATCGCTTGAAATACTTAAAAAAATTTTTAACATTCTAAAATCTTGAAACTTTCGTGAACATTTCAACATATTGAAATTATTTAAAAATTTTTTAAAATCACTTATTGTTTCTATATAATAATTACCTTTTTTTTATAATAAGACTTTTGTTTTTAGAAAATTAAATAGTTCAATACTCAAAAACTGTGAATAATGATTCTGCAGAATATTTTTTAAGTACTAATGGAGTATTGACCAGTTTTTCTTAGTTGGGCTGTATACTAAGTTATTTTTGGATAAACTGTCAAGGCTCTGTCCAATTAACCTGGTTAAATGCACATCAGAAGTAGGGAAAACTGACCAGGACCCTATTAGAACATCATCAAAAATTCTGTACCGGAAGGGGTACAAAAACACAACCAGAACTTTTTTTAGAGTATTAATAACATATTTTATAAAAAATAGAATGCTGAATACTTCCACAAATATTTAAAGAAAACTCTCTTCAAAACTCATGAAATACATACATATTGAATTAAATAAATAAATATTGTGTAAATATTAAAATAAGTGAATATATATGTAAATCAGATTTCCCTCTATGTATATTTTACTCACAAGAATAGTCGTAAATTTTAAAATTTCTCTCCAGGGTATTTACATAATTTCCACTAGAATAATAACAGAGAAAATTATCGCTAACTCTGATCTCTAGTCACTTGAAAATCCTCCAGCTGACGAGCTAACATGAATTTCCCGTTTAACCTAATTTCTTATTAAGTTTCCTAACTCTTGGTTTGCTCATATTTTAATTGATTGAAACTGAATTTATGCGACGAAAGTTTAACTTTTGCTGTATAGTTTTTTTTTCCACAATATATCCTAAAAGAATTTCCTTTTAGGATACAAATAGGAAAAAAATAGTTGGTTGCGAAAAATATTCCCAGCTTTCAAACGCAGACGGATTGTATTGTATATAAAACACGCGGTTTTTCATATACTTGTGTAGGTGCATTTAGCATACATTCTTTATTTCAGAGTACCTGAGAGATGCAAAAGAAACGACAGTACTATCAAAGAAAAAATCTGTTCCGCAAAATATAAAAATGTAAAATGTAATGTTCTCTATAGAGAAAGGAAATACTGAATTTCTTTTAGTAAGCTAAAGCACGAGATTCAAATCCAAGACAAATTTAAAATTAAAAGATCAACCGGAAAATAATATCTCATGATGCTTTTAAAGTCACACAAAATTTCTGATCCAATTCCTTAATTGCAGGAAGTAATCCGTTTCATCATCTGATTATACACTGAGAAAAATGTTTGATTCGGACAACAATACTTTTTACTGCTATAGAAGTAACAAAAATTGTTGGTTGTGCCAACCGAATGTTTGTTGAACCAATTAAGTATTATTAATTCAACCAAAACTGAAATTTTATTGGTTTAAATGAATTTTCTTGGTTCAATAAAAGGTTTGTTGAAAGAACAAAGTTTTGGTTGTTCCAACCAAAACAATTTTTGTTGCTTCTTTAGCTATAGAAAGTTTAGTTGTCCGAACCAAACAATTTTCTCAGTGTAGTTTTTACGTCTAAAAAAAAGCCTACAATAAATCCTCGAAACGTTATTCGTGATTGGATTTAGTTTCACTTCTTATACGACTCGTCTTTTTAGAAATTAAGGTACGTTTATCTGGTCCTAAATATTGACATTTATGGAAAACAAATTTTTTTTATTATTACAAAATTCTATGACCAGATAAACAAACCTTAGTATATTTTCTTTAATTTTAGAAATTTTCAACTTGATATTTTAATAAATGTACAAGTAAGGTTGCAGAGAAAAAATGTCGGTAAGGTAGGGATCGGATAAGTCTTACATGGCCTTAAAAAAATGTGAAAAAATGTTATTAAACCCGTGCAGAAATTCTCGCAATTAGCCCTATTTAAAATAGGGTTCTGACGAGGCCCTGGTTGGCATTTCTATTTTCGATAAAACTATTTTAATATTATTGAGCATTTTTTTATACAGTAGTAATATCTCATTATATAATACCAATTTATTGATAATTAAACAGGGCACTGCAGAGTTTTTCACGTTGAAACCAAACATCGGGTAAAAATAGAGAAATCCCAACATTTCTCACACTTGATTATTTATGCAAAACTAAGAGATAAAAAAAGGAAAAAAATAAATAAATAAGTAAATAAATATAAATATTTCAAAATATTTTTCTTGTAAAAATCTTATAAAAAAAAATATTGGAAAATTTAATAATTTGTATATTGTTAACAAACACGGAAAAATATATTTCTAGGAACTTTAAATAGGTATTCGTGAAAATTATTATTAAACTACATTTTATGATTATATTATTTTCATAATTTTTAATAATTAGAGATTTAAAGGGATTGTAAAAATTACAAGAGTTTTTAGTAATTTCAGTAAATTTCAAGCTGAGGTTTAACAAATTTTAAAGAATAATAAACCATTCGTTATTGCCAAATTACTTTAAAATTTTTAAACTTTTTTAAATGTTCTGAAATTCCTTAAAATCAATCGAAGTCTTTAGAAATTCTTTGACATGTTTTCATAAATCTGAAATTTCTTATAAATTCTTTAATTTTCTTATATTCTTTTAAAATTCTTTGACATTTGTGAACTTCATTAAAAATCCCTTACAATATTTACAAATATTTTTAAATAATTGAAACTAATGAAAGTATTATGATCTTTTTTCGGAATACCTTAAATACTTTTTAAAATCACTTGAAATCTTGGAAATCCCCCGAATTCTGTAAACATTTTTTAAAATAACTTGAAATTCATTTCTATCGCTTTAAATTAAATTAAATTTTTCTGAAATCCGTTAGGAAATCTTGATATCTTGGAAATCTTGAAAAATATTTTAAAATCCTTTTAAAATCCCTAGAATCAATTGAAATTTCTTGAAATCTTCTTAAATTCTCTAAATTCTCTTAAAATTCACTAAAATCTCTTAAAGTCCTTTACGGTATCTTATAAAAAAACTTTTTAAAATCCCTTGATATCTCTCGAAAACGTTTTAAAATTCCTATAAAACCTCTTAAAATCTCTTAAAATCCTTTAGGAAATCTTGATACCTTTGAAATCTTAGAAAATATAATTCTTTTCAATTCCCTAGAATCACTTGAAATCTGTTGAAATCCACTAAAATCTCTGAAAATCCTTTACGATATCTTATAATTTTTACATATTGAAAGTTCTGGAAAATCACTACATTCTTTGAAAATCCTTTTAAATTCCCTAGAATTACTTAAAATTTCTTGAAATTTACTTAAATTCCTTAAAATCACTTGAAATATTTTTTAAATCCTTTAAAATTCTTTAATATCATTTTAAATCCCTTCAAAATTCATAAAAGAAATTTTTAATACTCTAAAATCTTGAAACTCCGGATAATTATTTTGAAATTAAAGAAAAATTTTTTTAAATCACTTACATATTGTTTCTATATAATTAATACATCTTTTTTACAAAGAGGTATTAATTTTGTTTTTAGAAAATTAAATAGTTTAATAATCAAATATTGTGAATAATAAATCCTCAGAATAGTTTTTGGTGTATTGACTATTTTCGCGGAATGTTTCAATTAAAATAACTGTTAGATGAACTCAGTTTGGCTACAGAATTAACATAATAATGCTAAACATAGTTCAAGAATTGTTTGCTAACAGCTCAACATTTTTGCAATATCACATTTATTCTGCGAAAATATGTTTTTATCTTGACTTTTATCCATTGAATCTATGCATTATTCGCACATCCATAGTTTATACCCGATACATTCTCAAAGAGAATTAAAGCTGAGGGTTTCACATTATCAACAAAATTTTATAAATATTGATCGTAAATAATTACGCGATAATAAAGACCAGCAAGAAATATTTTGATATCTCTAAAATCTCAATCAATTTCTTCAAATTCATTTAAATCTCTTGAAGTTGACCAAAATTATATTTTGCAGAGGCGAAAATTGTCGAATTCCAAATTACTGAAATTATGTAGGTATGTAATTTTGTATTATCAACCTTATGAGACTTTTTTTCTCTTCTTATTACATAATAGCGTGTTAGGGATCAAACCATTTTTAAAGTGTTAACTTTTTTTTAATTCGATTAGACATCTCATGCCAAGTCACCTCATCCCAGAGGAAGAAGGATCAAAGGAAACCTTTGGGTAATTAAGCTTTCCACTATATGAAAGGGAATCACCCCATTTGCCATCAAAATCGTTTAATTTAATGAAATTCATTTAAGACAATGAGATTCATCAATTAACTCTTTTCATGACGCTTTAGTCCGCCTTTATTCTAATCAAATCGCGAGAAAAATATGCATCGTGGATTCTAATTTAATTGGAATTTTCATGTACTTTCTACTTCTTTTCCATCCTAGTTTGAATTGTGATTCTTAATTATAATAGAATTCAATCAAACTTCAGGAAGAATTCTTCATGCAGAATTGCGCTTTAAATTAAAGCGCAATTAATTTTTGATGGGGTTCTGACAGGGTCCTGATCAGTTTTCCCCACTTCTGATGTGGATCTAATCTAATTTTTAAGATATTTTCCAAGATTTCCAAGATATCAAAACTTTCTAAATGATTTTAGGGAATTTAAAGATATTTCAAGAGATTAAAAATATTTGTAAATATCGTAAAGAATTTTTAATAAAGATATAAAAAATGTCAAAGAATTTTAAAAGGATATAAAAAAATTAAAGGATTTTCAAGAAATTTCAGAGTTATTAAAACATGCCAAACGATTTCTAGAGATTTTAAGTGATTTTAAGGAATTTCAAAACATTCAAAAAAGTTTCGAAATTTTCAAGTACCTAATTTGTGGTAATTAAAAATGTTTCAGTATTCTTTATTTTTGAAACTTTATGAAATCAGTTCACATTCCCTATAATTAAATACTTCTTATCCGCTTGGATAAGACTTAATGGTTTAATGCTTCTCATCCAATCATCAAAGTTAAGCAGTGCTTGGCTAGGTGACATTCGGATACGATCCGTCGTACTGAATAGTATGGATTTTACCAGCTTTAAGGACGTTGGATAATCGGGACTTCTAACTTTTTTCGGGTGCCCCCCCTTTTCATCACGGCCCTGTCCTCTCAAACGCATGAGAAAAGATATGGCGAGTGTGAAACACACAACTTGAATGTTTTTTTATAGACACAACAAAAACTGTAAATAAAAAAAACGCGTTGTAAAAAATTTTTGACGTAAATAAACTTTAATATTACGACGCGAATTTCACGAATCGATGCGTAAAAAGAGAGGAAAACACTTACAAAATTTTCGTCAACTAGACCGAAATTTGCTAGTACAAACAATTACCGCTATCGCCTCGTGAGCGCGCTGCTGTCATCTTGCATTGTCTAGTTCACGAAAATTTTGTAAGTGTTTTCCTCTCTTTTTACGCATCGGGTCGTAAAATTCGCTTCGTAATAATAAAGTTTATTTACGTTAAAAATTTTTTACAACGCGTTTTTTTTATTTACAGTCTTTGTTGTATCTATAAAAAAATATCCAAGTTGTATGTTTCACACTCGCCATATCTTTTCTCATGCGTTTGAGAGGACAGGGCCGTGATGAAAAGGGGGGGCACCCGAAAAAAGTTACGAGTCCCGATTATCTAACGCCCTTAAATAAATATCAAAATAATAATAATAAAACACAAAACCTTACACTTTACCATTGTCATATAAATTTTTTCTCTCATATAAAATTCTCTCATTTCAAGTGATTCCATTTTTAAATTAATTTACACATTTTTGCTTCCTCATAGAGGAAGCTTTGTAGTGGCGACAAAATCCAGTTTCCTAAAAAAGGATCAGATCCAGCAATTTCTTGAAAACGCGTAGAGATAAATTGATGAAATTTTGCATAGTTATTCCACTATATACCTAGTTGAATTTCTTACAAGGGTTTAACAAAATATTTAATTTTACAAGTTTTATGTACTTTTATAATTTTCGTAAAATTCATTTTTCCAATATAACTTCTCAAATATTGAAAATTTTGAGTTGACGTAAGGAAAATGAATATTCTTTATGTCGAGACGAATCGAGTGACCTGTATGATGAATGCATTTAATTGAGAAATAAGAAAGTTATGGTTAATTGTATTTTTAAAAAAGTAATTTTTCGACTATAATTTCTGAAATAATTAAAATTTAAAGCTGATGTAAAAAAAATTAAGATTCTTTGTGTCTAGACGAATCGATTCACCTAAAAGATTAATGGATTTTATAAAAAAATAAGAAAGTTATGCTTTATTGTAATTTTCGAAAATGAATTTTTTTAATAAAACTTCTCAAGTAATCAAAATTTAATGCTGATGTAAAGAATACTTAATGCTTCCTCTATGAGGAAGCAAATCATATTTGCTTACAGGAAGCAAAGTGCTTATTGAATGAGTACAAAAGTTGATACAACTTGACAGCTAGTTTTAATTTTTTCAACAAATTTTAACCCTTGCTTGCCACACTGGGGTGGATTACACCCCAGTCTTTTTTTCTCTCTTAATTTAAAGTACCGAAACATCAAGAAAATTGCTTTAAATCAATATTTGTCAATAATTCGAGACAAACAAAAATTGTCAGAGAAAAATATCCAACAGTTAACTTTTTATTACAGATTTTGTGGCTGGGGTGGCCGATACCCCAGTTTGGCAAGCGTTATTTACTCCGCAAAGGTGTGGCAAGTAAGGGTTAAATGATATTGAAAATGTTTAAAGGATTGTAAAAGAACTTCCAAGAATTTAAGGATTTTCAAGAATTTTTACAATATTTTAATTGATTCTAGGAAATTAAATAAAGGATTTCTCAAAGCTTTCACAAGATTTAAGAAATTATAAGATATCAGAAAGGACTTTCAGAGATTTTAGTGAATTTTAAGAGATCATAATACTTTCAGGAGTTTCAATTATTTAAAAATATTTGTAAATATCGTAAGGGATTTTTAAAGAAGTTAAAAAATATCAAAGGATTTTAAAAGAATATGAAAAAATTAAGGAATTTCAAAAAATTCAAAAAAGTTTCATTTGTTAAACTTCTTCAAATTTACTGGAATTACTAAAAAAAACTCTTTTAATTCTTTAAAATCCCTTCAAATATCTAGTTATTAAAAAGTATTAAAATAATTTAATGATAAAATCTAGTTTAACAATAATTTTCATGAAAACCTGTTTAAAGTTCCTAGAAATATATTTTTCCGTGTTTATCAACAGTATACAAATTATTACATTTGCCAATATACATATAAATATAACCATCTTTAATATTCTCATAAAAACTCAAGGGTGAAATATATATGCTGGGATTTCCCTATTTTTACCCGATGTTTGATTTCAATGTAAAAAACTCTGTAAAAAACTCAATAAAAAAACTCAATAGCCTGTTTCAGTATCAATAAATTATTATTAATGAGATATTACTACTGTATAAAAAAAATGCTCAAGAATATTAAAATATTTTTATCGAAAATAAAAATGCAGACCAGGGCCTCATCAGAACCCTATTTTAAATATAGCTAATTGCAATAATTTCTGCACGGATTTTCTCAAGTTCTTGCAATTATTACATAACTTTTTTTCTGAAAAACTGTAACTCTTCAATTTCACAATCCATGCATGACGGAAATATTTTCTCTGGAGAGATTTTATTTCGACTGGAACATTACGAAGATTTCAATAAAATTGCACACCTGTCGAACCTACATCGATCGAATTTATATATATATATATATATATATATATATATATTACGAGTGTAAAGCATTTGTTTCTAGTGGAATACAAGAACTTGAAAGAGGGAGGTAAAAAATTGGGAGGCATTTTACAGATATTAGTCAGATAAAGTACAAATAATAATAATAATAATAATAAGAATAATAATAATAATAGTAATAAAAAGAATTCAGAAAATAAAATTTACATCACCTTTTAGAAGTGAAACTGATCCTGTTAATTTTGTAACTCTAAATAAATGAGCAAATGAAAAATTCCAGTGGATAGAGAATTCTCTTAGTTTTGGGAAAAAACAATTTCCATTAGTCCGACGTTCCGGTATTTTCATTTTCATTAGTGAAAGCTTAGTAAAAAGGGAAACATGAAATGTATAGAAAATACATGTGTGACAGGGAAAAACGAGCTAGAGGATCCAAGAAAATCCGAGAGTTCTGAACGTTCAAATGAACGAATTTTTGTATTGATTATATTTTAAACAATAAACAGTGTTAAAACATTAATTAATCTGCATTAACACTAATTTTCTATACAAGAATATGGAAAACACTTCTTTCATATTCTTCCATACAAAATTAATGTTAATGCAAATGAATTAATGTTTTAACACTCTTTATATAAAATACAATCAATATTCGTTGATATGCTGAAGTGAGTGAGTTTCTTAAGATTTTTATTAAGTACCGAACTTAATTTTTATCAAAAATTGTCTTTGATTTACTATCTACATTAAAAAATTTGTTCGAGTAAAACAAAATCTCGTGTAGAAATTTCGATAGGGGTCTAGTGGGGGTCTCAATAGTTTTCCCTTCTTTTAGACGGGCTCTGATGAGGAAAACTAGTCGGGGCCCAGATGGGGAAAACTATTCGGGCCCTGATGGGGAAAACTATTCGAGACCTCAGCTAGATCATGACGCTTTTGCCAGTTAGGCCCCGGCTGGATGTTCTAGTTGGGGCCAGGGGGAATCGCCCTTCCACATCCCGATCAAAGAAAGGGCCCTGCTGTGTCTCTAATCAGGTCCCTGCGATATATATTTTTAATTATAAACGTACATAGTTATGAATTAGGGACGATTTGAAGTAAAAATGCTCAAAATTCGTAAAAAATTTCCCACTAGCGCGAGACAGGGCCCTGATTAGTTTTTTCTAGACTGGAACTTCTAGTCCGCGCCACGCTAAAACCCTACTTTAAATGGGGAAAGATAGTGAAGTTTCTACACGGGATGTGGTTGGTTGCTTCACATCCCCAGAAATATTTGCATCGACCATGTAATACTATTAAATAAATAAATACGGGTCGCAACCGCAATTCAACATCACGATTGTGTCGAAGTGCAAATCTGAAAATTTAATCGAAAATCCGATCTATCGCAGATTCAGCGGGCGGTAAATTCCAGATAACTTCGTAACTGAAGTAACGTGGCGATGATGAGAAGGATATAAATTGCGACAGGAAACAATTCGCATTTTACGATTTCGAATTCAATAAATTTACATTTTTATTTTCCACTTGTCACCTCTTCTATTAAATTTTGATTTCGATTCAACTCTAATTCTTCAATATTAGACCAATTAAAATTAATTATCATTGTATATGTTATTACAAAACGTTTGGCATAAAATATACGATGAATATGCAATTATAGACACAATTATAATCAATTGCTGATAATTTATTGAAATAGAGATATAAATATAGATAATATTATAGTAGACCACGACGTCATATATTAAGGATTGAACCTTTCTGTTCGCCGAAAAGTAATTTATCATGAATTTCTTTTATTAATATGTGGTGAGGGAATTTTCTTCCGGAAATATTTATACATCACAGACTCCTAATATTTTTTATTCTTTCTTTCTCGTTGTTGGTTCGTTGGGGTGAAACGAGGGCTTCTAAAAGATGAATTACTCTTGCTCCATTGCCTTTTTGTCCATTAAATTACCTTTACACACTGCACCATTTATTCCTTGAAATCCCGAGGTGAGAGTTTACTGCGCTTCGTGAACAGAGGCTAGAAACGAACACTTCCTTTAACTTACCTATCTGAACACTTTTTCTTTTCTTACGATTGAGTCAACCGCCAAGCCACCCACAAATGTTAGAAAGTGAGAAACGACGCTCTAATGCGATAGAAAGGAAACACCCGTTTAGAAATTTTCATATCTTTCCCCATTTAAAGTAGGGTTCTAGCGTGGTCCGGATTAGAAGTTCTAATCTAGAAGAAATAATGAAAGCCCTGCCTAGCATTAGTTGGAAATTTCTTACGGATTTTGAGCCAAGTGTAGAAATTTCGCTAGGGGTCTAGTGAGGGCCTCACTAGTTTTCCCTTTTTTAATCCGGGCCCTGACGAGGAAAACTATTCGGGGACCTGATGGAAAAACTAGTAGGGCCCTGATGAGGAAAATTAGTCGGAGCCCTAATCAAGTCCCTGCAATATATATATTTTAATTATAAACGTATATACCCGAGTAGAAATGTTGCTGTGGCCCCGATCGGGCCCAGATCGGGGGATCTTAAATCGGGATGAAACACACGGCTCGACCAGGCCCAGACCTCGCCTTATCGGGGCCCAATCGAGCCGGGCGTTTCATCACTGGTCTGGGCCAGATTTGGAAATTTCTACACGGGTAGTTATGCATTTGGGACGATTTGAAGTAGAAATTCTCAAAATTCGTAGGAAATTTCCCACTAGCGCCAGATAGGGCCCTGATTAGTTTTTTCTAGACTAGAATTTCTTATAATTAAAAATATATATCGCGGGGACCTGATTAGGGCCACAGCAGGGCCTTTTCTTTGATAGGGCTGTAGAAGATCAATTCTCACTAGGCCCCTACTAGAACATCTAGTCGGGGCCTAACTGACAAAAGCTTTACGTTCTAGTTGAGGTCCCGACTAGTTTTCCCCATCAGGAACCCAATTAGTTTTCCTCATCAGGGCTCCCAATAGTTTTAGAAATTTTTGGATGAATATTGTCTGGTTATTATATAATCAGTTCTTAATTCTGGTAATTCTAATAAAAATTTCTGATAACAGCCCGTGCAGAAATTGTTGCTATTAGCTGTATTTAAAATAGGGCTCTGTCGAGGAACTGGTCGACATTTCTATTTTCGATAAAAATATTCTAATATTATTGAGCATTTATGGGGCAATCATAAAGTAGTAATATCTTATTAATGATAATGTATTGATACTGAAATAGGTCATTAAAGAGTTTTTCACGTTCAAATCAAACATTGGGTAAAAATAGGGAAATCCCAACATTTTTCACCCTTGATTATTTATGAAAATATGATAGATGGTTATATTTATATATTGGAAAACGTAATAAATTGTATATTGTTAAGAAAATCGGAAAAATATATTTCTAGGAACTTTAAACAGGTTTTCATGAGAATTATTCTTAAACTACACTTTATGATTATATTATTTTCATAATTTTTAATAACTAGGAATTTAAAGAGGTATAACAAATTTTAAAGAATACTAATAAGGGGACCTTTAGGGTTGGTATTTTTTGTTTTTATCGGTACTCTCCTCAATTAAAGATGTAATTTTTCTCAGTAATACTGGGGTACCTACACATCTTTCATTGAGGAGAGTACGGATAGAAACAAAAAATAGCAAATCTAAAGGTCCCCTTGTAAAACCATTTTTTCTTGACAAATTGCTTAAAATTTTTGAAAGTTTTTAAAATGTTTTGAAATTCCTTAAAATCACTTGAAATATTTAGAAATCTTTGGCATGTTTTAATAACTCTGAAATTTCTTGAGAAAACTTTAATATTTTCATGTTCTTTTGAAATCCTTTGACATTTTTGAACTTCATTAAAAATCCATTACAATATCTTGTTTTCGGAATTCCTTACAAACTTTTTGAATCACTTGAAATCTCTCGCTTTGAAATTTTGTAAAATCTCAAATATCTTTAAATTCCCTAAAATATTTTAAATCTTGTGAATATTCTAGAAAATTCTTAAATTCTTGGAATTTCTTTTACAATCTATTAAAAATTTCCAATATCATTGAAAATCTTTTGAAAAAATTAAAAAAATGTATACATTTTAATTTAAAATTTAAAAGAAAACCCACTTGAAATATTATTATTTCGATAGTAATGCAGCTTTAAAGCTGGTAAAATCCATATACTATCCAGTACGACGGATCTCCCCATCCGAGTGTTACCTAGCCAAGCAGTGCTTAACTTTGATGATCGGGTGAGAAGCCTTAAACCATTAAGTCTTATCCAAGCGGATAGGAAGAATTTAATTATAAGGAATGTGAACTGAATATCATATAGAGTTTCAAAAATTTGATTTCAATCTCCTTAAATTCCTTAAAATCACTTAAACTATTTTTAAAAACCTTTAAAATTCTTTAATATCATTTAAAATCCCTTCAAATACTCAACAAAAATTTTAATATTCTAAAATCTTGAAACTTCCATGAACTATTTTGAAATTCTTTAAAAGTTTCTTAAAATCACTTATTGTTTCTATACAATTAATACCTTTTTTTATAATAGGACTTTCGGTTTTAGAAAATTAAATAGTTTAATAATCATATATTGTGAATAATGAACACGCAGAATAGTTTGAATAGAATAGTTTACTGTGCGAGAATTAATTTTATTTTTGATTCGTAAAAGTGGATTTCCAATTTGCAGAAACTTTTTCGAATATTCAATCTAAATAGTTTTTATTCGACACCTGCAACTTTTGTTAAATCTCTTGAAATCTTTTGAATTATTTTCAAATCCTTTAAAAAGAAACTTTTAAATCTCGTCAAATCCCTGGCAATTCCTTAAAAATAACTTAAATTCTTATATAGAAATCCTGATGTATAATTTCTTAAAAATCCTTAAAATCTTCTGAATTTTTTCAGAAACCTTTCAAATTCTTTATAAAATCAAATATAAAATCTTTCAAAATTTCTCAAAAATAAGGACTTTAGGAGATTAACAAATCTATTTTTGAATCCAGAAGCTTGCGAGAAGAAGTTTTGAATTCAGAACGAAACTTTAATTACAAACAACAATTAAGAACAACTTTAATTACAACCAATGACATGAAAAAACAGTTCCATTAAATCTCCTTTGTCCAAATTTTCTGTACCAACTACGAGGCCAACTGACACTAAGAAAAGTTGAATTTTGAATTAAAAAATGAAGAACGACTCACTTCGTCACTTGAATGCAGACCATCACGACAAATTAAACTCTTTGACGCGGTTGTAATCAAGAATCCATATTATTCATCATTTCAATGTGTAAGGCTTTGAAAAAATGTGCACGAACGAGAAAAAGAAAAGTAGAATGAAAAGCAGGACGAACACGAAGTAAAATTGAAAGGAGAAATTTTCTTCTTGGTTCTTGAGGATTTGGATGTTCCTGGAGGATCTTTGAAAGCTCGGAGGGCCTCGAGGGTTATTTAAAATAGTGGAAAGCCAACGTACGAGCTGCTGACTGGTGGCGTAAGGGGAAATCTCGAGCGAAAACGTAAGCCGTCTCGCGATAATGCCGTAGAGAAAATCCTTTAGTTTCCTTGACAAAAAAATAAGCTCACCAACTTCTATACTTTTTTCTTGCTTGGAAGAAAAGTATCGTCGACAATTTCCGGCACGATTCAAAAATAAAGGAAATAAGAGGGAAATCTCGATTTTATTTGAAATGCAATTTGGAAACAAATTGCATTTCATGAACACGATTTTAGTCAACGTTATTAAAATATAAAAAATATATATTAATATATATATATATAAAATTACATCGTATACAATGAAGGTAGAAATTTTTTCTAAATTAAAAATTTTTTATTGGATTTGTATGGCACACGAATTCACTATCTTCCCGATGCAGATGTTATTGATTTAATTGAATCTGCTAGGCAATTTAGAGAACATATGTGATCATGATCCGCGCGTAATTAATTTATCGTTTTTTTATATAATAAAATTTTGTATAAATTTATATCTTGTAAAAACTATAAACAATTTCCCTGACATTTCACTGAATTTTCCCTGACTTTCAGACAAATTTCCCTGACAGAAAAGTATTAAAAATGCGTATAAATTTTTAATAATAATACTATTGAAATTTTTCAAAAATTTCGTATAATATCACTTTAAATCTTTTGAAATTTAAAATCACTTCACAACATTTAACATTCGTAAAAATCTCGCGAATTTGCAACAACTTTTTAGAAGATTGCTTAAAATTCATTGAAATTTCTTGAAATTCCTAGAAGCATCTTACAATTCCAAGAAATCCCATGAAATTTGTTAATATTTCATGAGATCCCTTCAATTTTCACTAATCTTTTTAAAATTCCTCAAAATCCTTTTAAATACTTTAAATTCCAACAAAAACTATAAAATCTTTTTAAATTCGTGTAATCCTTCAAAATTCCATAAAATACTTTCAGAATCTCTTAAAATGCACGAAAATTTCTTTAAATTATTTGAAACCTATTGAAATTCGTTAAGATGCGCTGAAATCATTTGAAAAATTCCTAAAAAAAACATCTTTAAATGTCTTAAAATTCCATGAAATCCTTTAGAAGTATTTTATAAAATCGTTTAAAAATCATAAAAATCTCGTGAAATTCTTTAAAATTCTCTGAGGATTATTAAATAATTTTTAAAAGCTTCTTAAAATCCTTTAGAATTCCATGAAAAACTTTAAAATCCCTTAAAATACGTAAAGATTTCTTAAAATTTTTGAAAGCCTCTTGAAATTCCTTAAACTTCTACAAAATATTTTATAAATCATAACAGTTTTGTGAGATTCTTTCAAATTTCAATAAAAACCCTTAAAATCATAGTTAAAAAATAAAAATTTCCTTTCATAACATCAAAATTGAAAATACGACTTTCGATGCCTTCATAGCGGGTTGAAAGTAGCAGTTTCAACCCAAGGGGTGAAAGTAAAAAACAACTGAAAAGAAGGCATCGAAAGTCGAATTTTCAATTGATGTTATGAAAAATAGTATACGTGACATGGGGAAATTGTCACTCGTGAAATTGTCGCCTTTCGCCCCTTGTCACGTAACATACTATAACATTCTTTAAAATTCCGCGAGAACATTTTATAATCCCTTAAAATTTCTTAAAACTCAAGCTTTTTAGAATCCTTTAAAATTCCTTAAAATTCTTTGAATTCCCTGAAGATTCTTAAAATCTCTTAAAATGTCAAAATTTCTTTAAACTTTTACAAAATTTTTAGAAAATCATAAAAATTTCGAGAAATCCTTTAAAATTTCTCAACCAACTTTAAAATTCCTTAAAATTGATTAATTCCCTAAACTTTATTAAAAATCTCTTAAAATTTCCTGTAATCCTTCAAAATTCCATGAAATATTTTCAAAATCTCATAAAATGCACAAAAATTCCTTAAAATAATTTTTAAAATGTAAAAATTACTTACAATTTTTACAAGCTTCTTAAAATACTTTAGAATTCTACGAAAAATTTTTAAATCCCTTAAAATACGTAAAAAAAAACCTTTATAATTTTAGAAAGCTTTTCAAAATTTCACAAAATCTTTAAAAAATCATGAATATCTCGTGAAATCCTTTAAAATTGCTCAAAATTAAAATTAAAATTCCTTAAAATTCTTTGAATTCCCTAAACTTACCTAAAAATCTCTTAAAATTTCATGAAGTCTTTTTAAAATTCATCTAAATCTATTAAATATTATACAAATCTCTTGTAATCACTTAAAATTCCTAAAACCCTCTTAAAATACTTTAATATTATTGAAAATGTCTTGAAATCATTAGAAACCTAGAGAATCTCAGAGAATATCTGGAAATTATTTATAATCCATCGGAATCTTTGAATAGTTTCTAAATTTGAGTGATAAGCTAGGGTCTCTTTATTGCTATTAGAAGTGTTCTCCGGATTTCATAATTGCTTCTTGCCATAACTTCGCCACCCACTGACAGCTTGCGTGCCCTTTTGACATTTCGCTTCCCTGCGGTGAATGTCCATTTTATGCTTGTATGAACGAAAAATCTTCAAAGCGGTTGGATTTTATACATATATCTATCAGAAAGCATTGATCTTAATTGGAGCTGGTTTATCGAATTAAAAGCTCTCCTGAACAAGGCAGTATAAGGAACGAAAATAAGTAGATTGAAATTCACGGTTAACCGTATAAAACCTAAAAGCATTTCCGACCTGAAAGCGCGGAAATCAAAAGGAAAGCAAGCAACTCTTATCTCGCCATTTCACACGCGAGGAAAACTCGAAGCACACTTAATCCAAGATACTTTACTTATTCCCTTGAACTAGTACATGAAATTTATAGTTGGAAATGTTGGCATTATAAATAAAAGCTCTTCTAATAAACAGGAATTACGAGCGAATCAATATTAAACCTTAATTATTCTTGATTCATTTCAAAAGCTTATACATTTTAATGTCTCGTTTTTGAACTCGTTTTTGTCAAAATATATTCAGAGGATTCTGGACAATTTCCAATCAAAAGATTTTTTAATGTTTTAAGTCAATGCAGAAATTTTGATGGGGTTCTATTAGGGTCCTGATCAATTTTCCCTACTTCTGATCGATGTAGCCCTAATCAGATTAACTGACAAGGCCCACACAAGGCTTGTAACGTTTTGGCAGCCCGTGTAGAAATTTCGATAGGGGTCTAGTGGAGGCCTCACTAGTTTTCCCTTTTTCGTCTGGGCCCTGATAAGGAAAACTAGTCGGGACCCTGATGCGAAAACTAGACGGGGCCCCGATGGGGAAAACTAGTTTGGTCCCTGATGGGGAAAACTAGTCGGGACCTCAGATAGATCGTAACGCTTTTGCTAGTTAGGCCCAGACTAGATGTTCTAGTAGGGGCCTATTGGGATTCGCTCTTCCACAGCCCTATCAAAGAAAAGGCCCTACTTTGGCCCTAATCAGGTCCCCGCAATATATATTTTTAATTATAAACGTATATAGTTATGCATTTGGGACTAATTTGGCCCTAATTAGTTTTTTCTAGACTAGAACTTCTAGTTCCGACCACGCTAGAACCCTACTTTAAATGGAAAAAGATAGGGAAATTTCTGCACGGGAGAATATTGCCATACTTATGGAAAACTGGCCAGACCCTTGTCAGTTTAAACAAAAAATGCCCTAGTTAATACCGCACCTGGGATAAACTGGTCAGTACCCCAAAAACTATTCTACGGATTCATTATTCACAATATTTGAGTATTGAACTATTTAATTTTCTAAAAAAGTAAAAGTCTTATCATAAACAGGAGGTATTAATTATATCAGATTATATAGAAATAATAGGTGTGATTTCAAGAAATTTATAACAAAAATTTCGAAATAGTTCATGAGAGTTTTAAGATTTTAGAATATTAAAAAATTTTTGAAGTATTTGAAGGCATTTTAAACGATATTAACGAATTTTATAGGATTTTTAATAGATTTCAAGTGATTTTAAGGAATTTAAAAGGTTTTTAAGAAATTTCAAGTGATTCTAGGGAGTATTATTTATTTTTTAATCTTTATGATATCACTTCACATTCCTTATAATTAAATTCTTTTTCTCCGCTTGGATAAGACGTAATAGTTTAAGGCTTCTCATCCGATCATCAAAGTTAAGCAGTGCTTGGCTCGGTGACACTCGGATGGGACCCGTCGTATTTAATAGTTATGGATTTTACCAGCTTTATATGCTTAAAAAAAAGAGCTATTTTTCAACATTTTTTTTTTGAGTATGTCAAGAAAGATATGGATATAAATATTTGTAGGTATGATAAAACATGTTTTAAAATACGTAAAAACACTGTTTTTTATTTATTTTATTGCATTGTTATTGTTTTAAACGCGTTTTTATCAAAATAGCGTTTTTAAAACGGTACCAAGGATTTTATGAAAACTATTCGACCGATCCTTATAAAATTTAAACCACACATTCTACACATATTGAACTAGGTCTGTTGCCTATAATATATTAAAAAATAACATTTTTACTAATTTTTTAAACAAAAAAACTGAAAAAAATGCATTTTTTTTTAAATTTTTGTCCGCCATTTTGTTATTTTTTCATAAATATTAATTATTATAGGCAACAGACCTAGTTTTAGTAATACTGAAGCTAACCCACTTTGGTTTTTTCATTTCATGAAAAGAAAAAACGAAGGATAAAATTTACATCGATTTCAGGGTAAAGATTCGCTGCAATAAAAATTAACCTTGTCGAATAAACTTTACACTAAAAAAAGATAATTTTGTGTTTTTAAACTGTCTCGAGATGAATTTTCAGTGAAAAAGCGTCGTCTGCTATGCGGTTGACAACAGTGAGAAAAACAACAAAGTATGGATAAAGTGGGTCGGAATATCAGGACATAAAATTTTAAAAAGCGTTGTACCTACTTCAATTTCATTAAAAAAAATAATTTTACTTAACTCGGACTAATAAAAACATATTTTTCGTTACTGATAATTAGGAACTTGACACCTGTAGAAGAGTCGCCATATTCACTGATCTTCTTAACCATAAGATTGTACATAAGTTGTGAGATCCGTCGGTATTACAGTTTAACATGGCGGGCTGTTTGTGTGTCAATTTCTTGTTTTATTCCCAGTCACCAAAAATACATTTTCACTCGTCCGCGGCAAGCCTAATTATTTTAACAATAATAATTAAACAAGTAACATGTTTTTTTAACATCTGGTGTTCTAATTTGTAGCTCAATTTTACTCATATTTTGTTGTCCTTCGCACTGCTGCCCCAGACGTAGCAGACGACGGTTTTTATTCCATCGTAGGATAAACTT
>UCOK01018036.1:0-20583 GCA_900474325.1 Synergus umbraculus | reverse complement strand
GCATTGTAGAGTATATAAGAAATTGAAACTTTTTTCTATAAAAGTTTGGGCAAAAAACTTATAATAGAAAAAAGTTTCAATTTCTTATATACTCTACAATGCTACATTTTCAAAAAATTGAGTTTTCGATTTTGAAAATTTTCTTTTTTCAAACCGATCGGACAATACCTTTAAAGTAAAAAAATATAGAAATATTTATTTTTAATGTTAATCAATTAAAAAATTTTCAATTTCAAGAATTTTCAATTTCGGGAATTTTCTACTTCGGAAATTTTTATTTTTCGGGAATTCTCAACTTCGGGAATTTTAAATTTCGGGAAATTTACGTGATCCCATTTCATTACCTACATTTTTATATTCTCATAAAAGAAGTTATTAGATCTTTTCTGTTTTAGTGATGAAACTGAAGGTCAATGAGCTCAATTTCGTTAGCCAGCCATTTTGGATAAAAATTGAAAAAGGTAGAACATTTTCAAAATTTTTTATAAGATTTTTTTGAAGATTTAAAAATTGTAGGTGCGGTTATTCGTACTTAGAAAGTCGAATAATTTATCCTTAAATTATCAGAATTATAAAGCATTTACAAAATAAAAAAAAAACGAATGAAAATAAAAATTTTAAGCCACACAACGCACGATATGATAAACGTGAAAAGAAGGTAAACGTTGCTTGTGAAAGCATATTTTGTTTTTGAAATATAGAAAATGGTTTTGGAAAATTTCAAATTTAGTTTTTGGGCCAAACCATACGAAATAATGAAAAAAGGAAAAAGAATAGGTAGAAATTTAAGGGGGTGTTCTGCTTTAGAAGGCCAGAGAAATCGATAATTTTTTACAAAGGGAAATAAAATTTCAGTCCAGTCAACTTTGAAGTATATTTTAATAAATTTTTGTAGTGTGCAAAAAATTTTTTTCCACATGAAATTATAAATTACTGCAAATCCATTAGCCTATTTCATGAGCGCCTTGTTACTGCAGTCTTCAATCGGTGTACACGATGCAGCTCATAATTTTTATCTGAAAAAAAGACAACCAACACATTTTTCAATTGGTATGTTTTTCTTTTATGAAACTAAGAAAAAACAAAAAGGTTTTTTTCTTTTTGAAGAGAAAAAAAAAACGTTTTAAAGTGCTCTATAAGTTATAATTTCACGAATTTTCTGTTTTTTTTTAGTTTACATAGAAGAAAAATTTATGAGAACGCCGACTGGAGTAGCAAGGCGCTCATGAAATAGGCTGATGGATTTGCAGTAATTTATTATTTCATGTTAAAAAATTTTTTTTGTACACTTCAAATATAGATTAAAATCTGCTTCAAAGTTTACTGGGCTCAAATTTTTTTCGCTTTGAAAAAATTTATCGATAAAAGTAATTTCTCGGGCCTTCTAAAGAAGGATTAAACAGATTTTGGAATGTATCTGGCCTGTAGATTTTAGTTTGATAGGACGATAACTTTCGATGTTTCTGAAATTAAAATAAAACGAACGAAACTAAAATTTTTAAAGAAAACTCAGGAGAAGCCTTACGTTGCTTTTTGAACGCTATACAAGATTGATACAATTTTTTCAATTTTCTTGAAAAATAGATGTAACGGTAATCTCAACTTATAGGGGCTCCTTTGTCTCTGAGTACCGCTCCAAAATCAGTCACCCATCTAAATTCCTGAAAATGAAATTTTACTCAAACCAGCTCATCTAGGAGAGGGATATCGTGGGGGCGCAAAACAACTCAGGCTGAAATTAATTTAAAATAATGAAACATATTTTATTAAGTAAAAAGAAAGACAATGTTTGGAAGAAATACAATCGGAAATTTTAAGAGAAAAACAGCATGTGAAGAGAATTAGTTTGAACTCTCAAACTAAGAGTTACGTAATCTCACAGATCAGTAGTGACGTCATACGACGCTACGCATACAATGGTCGTTACGTAATCCAATATCTATCTGTTAGAATCTCGAGTACAATTTACATTATTGCATCTATAATAATTATAGACTAAATTTAATTTTAACAAGACAAAGGAATCAACTCAATTAGTGCTCTAAAGCAAAGCAAACAAATACTCTAAAGTAAGGAAAAAGGCTCTATGCCAAACAAGTGGGCGTTGGCCATGTTATATAACTCATTTAAAAATCTACGATAAACTCTAAGTTCCTCAAAATCTGAAGAAATCCAAACGCTAAACGCCTACCTTATTTCTGCAGACCCAAGAATCCAATAGTGATAAAACTGGTGCAGGTTTAGGCACTTAAATTTCACTAAAATGAAAACACGAAAAACTGTGAAGGTAATCGTAAGACAGCCAGGGAGAGACTGGTTACTCCGAAACTCTCGTCTGGGTGCGCAGTCGCTGTAACAAAAATGTCGTAGCTCTGAGAGCTGCTGCCCTCTTTACGCGTAGAAGTGGAGCTAGCGCTAACCATTATGGCTGCGTCCACTTATTTTGACAGTTTTTCAACAATATAAATTATAAATGCATTGGATTGCATCTACTTACTATTTTGGAGGATGAAACAGTATAATAGTGACTGACGCATCCCAGACGGCAATGTAAAACAATACTCAGTATAAATGTCATGGTTGGGTTCTTCAGAAATAAGGTAAGCTGAAAACGGCAATATATCTCTTAACCTAAACTTATTCTAATATAACAGTATAAAATCCTTTCATTTCTCACACATTCATATTCACACTCATACTCTTACAGCTAATGGAATTCCCACTGGCTGTTCTATTTTAGATTTCCCGAACAAAATCAATTTGGGAAAAGGATCAATAATGTGGTGAAAATCCACCACGTTACATAGAAAATTAAAATTTTGAGCATAATAACGCGAGAGGAGGATAATGTGATAATAAACATAATTATTTTTTTTAAAAAGATCTACAAATTCTACCTTGGCTATTTCTTTTAGGGTAAGTAGTTTTCGTTTTAATCGTGAAAACAATTTTTTTTTAATTTAAAAAAATTTAATTTCCTGGAAAAAAATCCAGACATGGGAAAATATTACAAAAAAAGTAGTCCTTCATAACTCCTTTGAATGGTCAAATAAAATTTCTGTTAAACTTTTTTTTATAAGACCAATAATAATGAGGTGGGAACTAATTGTAAAATTTTTTATGAATGATTTTCTTAGAGTAATTTTCACCATTTTTAAGAAAAAGGCTGCGTAATCGAGAAATACGTACGCGCGCAAGACATTTAATTGGTGATTTTCTTAAATATTATTAAGAAGCATTAACCTTTATCATTATATGTATACTTCTGTCAAACTTAATTGTACAAATTTAAAGTAATTTTATTACTACTTGTTACGACGCTTAACAACCGATCGAACTTTCTATAATTGATATAGTTTCGGGTGATTACGATATCTAACTACTTTTAATTTTACTTGATTCGTGACTTTAGTTTTGGCGCGAATATTTAATTTTATTTAAGACTCAAATGAGTGTGATAGAGAGAGTCCGGGACTCTAGCATTGGCATTGGTTTCACTCCTGTCTGGTAGACTAACTTACTCGTGCGGGTATCTCGTGCAGTGTTACAAGACACATCGGTCCGTGTAGAGCTCTCGCGTGTTCGTGGAACGGAAGTAACCTCCTCATTCATTATAAACGAAATTAATTTCCTCATTCATTTTTGGAACGGAGCTTAACCTCTTCATTCATTTTTGGAACGGAGTTTAACCTCCTTATTCATTGGGAACGGAGTTTAATTCTCCTCATTCATTTAAATACGGATCCGGTTCGCGGGTGATGCCAACGTCAACGGAACTTAGTTTTTAATCAATAATTTCTGTATCCTTGTTTTCCTCCAAAGAGAATTACTCTTGGAGTTGATTCCTCAATGTGCAATAAAAAAGGGTTTTTATGCCTTCAAGGCTTTTCCCTTTCAAAAAATGTGTGGTGTTTTCTTTAATATCATTTATACTAATTTTAAATCAGTTAATCATTTTAATCAGAACTGAGTCATCTAAACCGTTAAGACCAGATGATTTTACCCTACGCGTAAACATGGTGCTTCCTGTGAGGTCTGAAATTGATCACGCCTCATTTTTCTGAAAAGACATAAAACATTGTACAAGTGAAAAGTGTTCAAATGTAATCAGTGAAAACGTGTGATGGCGTCACTTGTGAATTTGGCGCCAAATGGTAGCGAACGGTAACGATTTACCGCGAGTTACGACACTCAATACGTCATATTGTATCTTGCCGCCACGACTCGGTAGGGGAACTGGTTTCACGCGTCAGTCATGTTCCTCATTCCGTTGGAAACCGTTCAAATGTATGTCAGTCTTCCGCGAACGCTTTTCGCCTACTCTCACTAATCACTTCCAAAAGGAACTATCTCGGCATCCAAGGGGACATCGGTCGGGACATCGTACAAGATAAGTCTATTGATTTCAAAAATATATTTATTTCTGGTCTCATTTTAGAATCTTGTGAAAAATCGAATCGCCTCTCGTGGCTTTTATGAAATAGCTTCTTTATTTAAATTTAGAATATTAAATTTCAAATCAGTTTGCTTTTTATATATCAAAAATAATAGAAGCAGTGTTAAATTAGAAATCTTTGTGTAACGCCACATGGCGACGTAGAGGTTAAATCTTTTATTTTAACCTCTCTTCCTCAAATTTAAACGCTTTTTCATGAATTTTAATCAATTCAATACGATTAATTTTTAATCGCTTCAATACGATTTCACTATTGAGAAGGTAGGGGTTTTTTATAAATAACAATTCCCACCATTGATCCGGCGCGGGCTGGGTCAGTGCCTGCCGGGGCCCCAAGAAATAAGAAAAGTTAAATAGCGACAATATATATATAAAATGAAGTTGTGCGCCAGCTAATCTAACTTAACTCAAGTATATTAGAGCAATCGACCATAAGAAAATACAAGTAAGGCGTGGGACTTGGGAGACTCATAAAATAACTAATCACGATAAAGCGATAATTAATAAGTTCCAAATACATATATTTTATTTCTGTCGACAGATACTTACATAAGATCGACTAACATTCACTCACGAACAATAAAGTCGTCTATAATACGATGAGCCACTCAATCCACACTCAAGATATGCTTGGGTAATACAAATTATAGTCGACAATGTATATAATACTCAAAACCTTCTTTCGCTGGGAAGGGTGACACAAGAGTGAGCTCCTCACAGCTGTTCTCGACCACGCAGAGTCGGTAAAGTTGCGCATTCGCTACCGCCTGAGCGCAAGGCTTCGCTGCTAGTCACTAAGAAACCTACTTTATCTTACACTTTAAATTGATTCGTCAAAGACTTCCGCCTTGACGTTCACGGGAACCTAGGGTTTTAATATACAAAATGACTTTCCCGTCACACTATTCATTTTGAGAAAAAATGTCCGCATTTTGATTCGGTTCAGAGCTTCTCATAACCGGGTTTTTTTTGACAGGTTTTATAACCTCAAAGCCTTCCCCATAATTCATCATTTTATATACATCATAGGCTTTACCGTGCGTGTCGCCACCGGTCGGGGCAACAAATTTTCATTCGCTTTTTAAATTTTAGAAAGTTTGTATTGAGATTCGCATCATGGCTTTAGTGGAGAATAAGAAAACGCGCATAGCGCACATAGTACTGAGGCGATATAAATCAATTGTTATATTGTGTGTGTGAGAAAGTATGTTGGATGGATGTGAATCCATGAATAACCAATCACCTTATGTCACCAAAATAAATGGGCGGAGTAATTAAAATCAAGTAATAAGCGAGCGTGAGTAGAATTAGAAATTCTTTTCGCAATCAGCTGGCTCAAGGAATAGGCTGTTAAACGCTACGCTCGTGTCTTTATTAATTAATACCAGGTAGTTTTTCTAAAAGTTCTTATATATTGGATTCGATCTTTGAAGGTGTAAAAGGTGATCGGTGCATTCATTTGCTGTTCCTTTTTTATGTGATTCCATCGTGGCGTTTTGTTCGCAATTTATTAATTTTATAGATGAATGAGGAAGAAATCTATGGAAGTTTAGATGCGATTGGGACGGCTTATCTCTGCTTTTCATCCTATGGGAATGATTCTTCTGGTTAGAATTCGACTTTGAATTTCCGTTGACCATTAATGTATTTTGACTTTTCATCCGACGCTCAACCGAAGGTATCATCTCGAAATCGTTGCTATATCATCTGTACGAGTGAGTACCGTCGCCTTTCCGAACCTTTCCGAATTCGCATTTCTCAGATGTAATTTTTATATAACCATTTGACGGTTGGATTCAGAATTTCAATTGTCTTTTATTGATTTATGATTTCTTGTATGAATCTCATGGCTATTTATTTATGCTAGATTTTAAATGTCTTTTCTATTTATTGATTTTGATGTTTTAGACTGATTTGTTATTGTAAATTGATTAGTTTTTGGGAAATCTATAGTTCTCGAGAATTTTACACATGCACGCGCTATAATTTGTTGTATTTAGATTGTTTATCGCTTTTGGTACGTATTTATTTCGCGAAAGTTAATGAAAATCTGGTTTTCTTGTCACTATTTGAACGCCCATTATTTGAATTGTTCTATTTGTAATATTATTGTGCTAACGGTTTTGTCATTGCGTAATAAGTGCTTAGATAATAAATAATAACTACTTGTTTATATTCGTACTCTCATTGCATCCTTGGTATATTGGTGGGAAATATTTATTGTTTATATTCTATAGCATCAAAGACTATCTACCTACAACGTTACTCAAGCGAAATTAAGATTAAATAACATTGATGAACTTTTCAAAGAATATTCTAGTTTAAACGATAAGCTCACAATTTTGAAACCGGATCACCCTCGGCTTGAGGTTTTCGGATATCAAAACTAATTACTACAACATCGCGACGGTAGTGACAGACAGACAAAACACAGTTCCTTGCGCTCATTCAACTTTAAATACCAGTAACATCACAATCTCGGTAAGACAAGATCGACCAAAATTACCTACCATTCAGATTCTGAAGTTTGACGGGACACATAGTCAGTGGGTATCTTGGCACCGCTGCCAAGAAAATAGCTGCGTTCCCCCCCAGTGAAGAAAATTATTCTAAGGCCTGGGGAACTGCCGGTTATAACTAGCGCCAACCCTGATGATTTATCTCTTTTAATTGATGACACAAAACAACACATTAGACTGTTTAAAGAAATTAAGTTAGATCTCAACACCTTCAGTGAACAAATGATTATAAGAATTTTGGAAAGACGTCTCCCTTCAGTAATTTTGACAAAATGCACGATCGTTTAGATGGAAATGAACTTCCAACCCTCGACGAGTTGTTTAAATTCATTCAATCTAACATCTTTCAAATTCGCGCATTGGATAGGGTAGTTGCCCCGGGTGGTCGTGGTGCCGCGGTGAAGCGAGTGGGGGAAAATAATAACCAGTCTTTTTCTAAAGTAAAAAGAGTGGAAGGACGATCACTCGTGACGTCAGCAAGCGTGTCTACCAATGCTAACTGTCCGAAATTCGCTGAAAACCACCCTTTATACCGTTGTCCAGCCTTTGAAAAATGAAGCGTAAGGTCAAACAATATTTGCCGGAATTTTCTCAGAAAACATCAGAATTCATGTTCTCTGAAATCTCTGCAAAAAATGTGGCAAAGACCACAACACGTTGATTCATTTCGAAAAACCGTCTCAGAAAACAAAAAAACCTCAAGTCAGTCATACATTAGCTTCAGGGACATTCCTCACCAACGCACAACTCATGACTACAGCAATCCGAAAAATACAAAATAATCGCGGAAATGTTTTCACAGCTAGGACATTACTTGATTCTTGCTCCACAGTAAATTTCATTACTCAGAAACTCGCGAAATCTCTCAATCTCATGAAAAAGACTTGTTCTATCAGCACCGGTGTTTTGAACGGTTTAAACACAATATCGAACGATTATGTAAAAGCAACTTTTTAGTCGATGTATTGTAACTTCAAACGAGAACTTAACTTTTTGATAGTGCCTAAAATTGCCGACCTTGTCCCTAGCGAAGCTTTTTCTAGAGCTTCATTTGACATTCCAAACAACATACAATTAGCTGACCCACAATTTCATTTACCTAAATCAGTAGACATTTTTTTAGCGGCTAGAACGACCTTGTCTATGCTTTCCATCAGCCAAATAAAGCTAAGTAGTCTAAATTTAGAAATTGTCCTTCAAAAACCCGTTCTAGGGTAGATAATTGCAGGAGGTTCCGATCTTTTCAATCTTCCAAAACAGGGATCATGTAACTTAATCAAACTTGATAAACTTATCGAACGTTTTTGGATGATAGAATGTTTTGACCACGAACCAATCAAATCACGCGATGAAATTTCTAGCGAACAACATTACGTCGACAATACTACTCGAGACGAAACGGGACGATATATCGTCAGACTCCCTTTCAGAGATAGTAAATATCAGCTCGGTGAATCCCGACTTCAATCATTAAGACGTTTCTATTCACTCGAAAAGAAATTTGAATCAATCTCCATCTTAAAACTGAATATCACTAAGTACTTGACAAATATATCACGCTAGGACACAATGACCCTTTGTGACGATACACAAGACGGGTGCTATCTCCCTCATCACGCGGTAATAAAAACTTCAAGCGAAACCACCAAAGTTCGTGTTGTGTTCGATGCTTCGGCTAAGACGTCCACAGGTCTCTGGTTGAATCAAGTACTTCTTGTCGGGCCCACTATCCAAAATACTATTTTTGAACAAGTCCTCCGGTTTAGAAGACATATTTTCGTGATCACAGCCGATATCGAAAAGATGTATAGGCAGATTTTGGTTCACCCCGAAGACAGAAAGTTTCAAAAATTTCTTTGGTACCATAAAGGTAAAATTCGGAGCATTAGAAACGAATTGATTGAGCTATTGGCGCGTGGCGAGTTCAAGATTAGGCAATGGGCTTCGAATCATCCATCGATTTTGGACTACATTGGCAAAAGAATCATAAATTTAGATTGTGTTGTCAGAGAAAATCCAGAACAGAAGACACTCGGAGTTATCTGGGATTCGCATGGCGATGTCTTAAAGTACTCGGTACGCGAGGTAGACGCTCAGAGCACGTCTACAAAACGAAAACTTTTATCTGAAATTTCCAAAATTTTCGACCCACTCGGATTGTTAGGTCCAGTCGGTCTTTTTGCCAAAGTACTAATTCAAGATTGCTGGAAGGCCCAAATCAAATGGGACGAATCTCTTCCGCAAGAGATTCATTCCAAATGGAAGTTGTTTACCGAACAGCTTCTAGAATTAAAAGAATTTTCAGTAGCTCGAAATTTCCTAGTTGAAAACCCCATTGAAGTAGAAATCCACGGCTTTTGCGACGCGTGTCTTCATGGTTACGGAGCCAATCTCTATATAAGATCGATCGATAATCAGGGTAGGATTTCAGTAAACTTGATTTGTGTCAAGTCTCGAGTGGCTCCACTCAGCGGTGTCACAATCCCCAGATTAGAACTTTGTGCAGCATCGATTCTTAAAAAACTTTATACGGAAGTTAAAACTCAATTAGACATCCCGATAAAGAAGGTTACACTCTGGTCAGACTCGACCATCGTCCTCTGTTGGTTACAGAAAGCCCCTCATTTGCTTCGACCCTTCGAATCTAACAGAGTTTCGGACATCCAATCACTCGGAGACGAAGTCCGGTGTAAACATGTTAGATCCGGAGAAAATCCCGCGGATGCGCTGTCCAGAGGCCCACTGCATAACGAATTCCTTAATAATAAACTTTGGCTTACGGGTCCAAGTTGGTTAGGAAAATTGGAGGCTGAATGGCCGATTTCAGTCGAAACTTCCTCGGAAAGACTACCAGGTTTAAAGGAGGGCATTTTCTTAGTAAATACAGTGAGTTATGACTTTATTTAAACTAGAGTCTCATCATTCAAATGTTTAACAAGATTGGTAGCATACTTTTTGCGCTGGAAAAACTTAAAAACTAACAGAAATCGACCCCTTTATTGTCAAGAACTGATTAACGCGGAACATTGTTTGATAGCGATGATGCAGAGGGAAAGGTTCTCGGAGGAAATCAAGCTTCTTGCAACCGCTCGAGCAGCGGACTCCGAGGAAATTACCGTCTCGTATCAAAAACCTACAAGGTTTAATGACTTAAATCATTTCTTAGACGAACACGAGTTGATTTGTGTAGGAGGTCGTTTAAAGAAATCTCAATTGATCTATAATCAAAAACACCCTCTCTTGTTACTTGCGAAGCACCCTATTACAGATCTCATCATCCGGGAATGTCATGAAGACAACATACACACGGGAATCAACTCAACCCATTACGCATTTCGGGAAAAATTCTGGATTCTGAACTGAAACAACCAAGTTAGAAAAATAATTCATAATTGCGTCGAATGTATCAGACAAAAACCAAAATTATTGCAAACACAAATGGCAGTTTTGACAGAAGTTAGGGTGACGGAGGCCCCTGCTTTTAGTGGTACCGGAGTAGATTTTTTCGGGCCTGTTTTAATTAAAGAAAAAAAGGATCGCAATCGGAGTTTCATAAAAACCTACGGATGCGTTTTTATCTGTATGGTCTCTAAGGCGGTACACATTGAACTCGCGACTGATCTCTCGACTGTGGGTTTTTTAGCTGCCTTTCGCAGATTCATTAGTCGAAGAGGTATTCCAGAACATATGTACTCAGATAACGGTACAAATTTCATAGGCTCGAATAAAGAACTACGTGAAATCTACGATCTCCATGAAACATTCGAATTCAAACAAGCAATAGACTTTTTCGCGACCTCAAAGAGAATTGAATGGCATTTTAACCCACCTATGTCACCACATTTTGGAGGTCTTTGGGAGGCGGCAGTAAAGAGTTTCAAGCATCACTTGAAACGCGTTTTAAAGGATCAAAAGCTCACTTATGAGCAGATCAACACATTATTGATTAAGATAGAATCTATTTTTAATGCCCGACCTTTATATGCTCTTTCTACCGACCCCAATGATCCTCTAACTATAACACCAGCTCACTTATTGATAGGAAGACCTTTCAATTGTTTACCTGAAAAATGTTTGGTTTCAGTGCCTGACAACCGACTGTCAACGTACAACTTTATCACCAAAGCGCGCCTGGACTTTTGGAAGACCTAGCACAAGGAATACTTGAATCAACTACAAATTCTAATAGAAGAAGACCTCTAGGTGTCGTCGTTGAGATGTTTCCTGGAAGCGATAATCTAGTGAGAGTGGCTTCTATCAAAACTGCGACCGGCGTTTACAAACGAAATATAACCAAATTTTGTCTCCTTCCGACGGAATTAAAAATCGAATCTACCAAAGAATTTGCTTAGAGTAAAACCTTCACTTATATATATCTTCTATACATACGTTTTTCGTCGTTCCTTCGTTTGTTTGATCAAATTGATCTCATGATAGCTTTGTAAATAGCTTTTACTTTTTCTTACATTTTCCATCGTTTAATCAACAAACAGATGTTATTTTGTTTTAGAAAAAATAGTTTTCGATTTTATGTCATGTTAAACTGCTTCATTATCATTTATTTTATTTTTATTCGCAGTTTAGGCCGGGAGAATGTTACGACGCTTAACAACCGATCGAACTTTCTATAATTGATATAGTTTCGGGTGATTACGATATCTAACTACTTTTAATTTTACTTGATTCGTGACTTTAGTTTTGGCGCGAATATTTAATTTTATTTAAGACTCAAATGAGTGTGATAGAGAGAGTCCGGGACTCTAGCATTGGCATTGATGTCACTCCTGTCCGGTAGACTAACTTACTCGTGTGGGTATCTCGTGTGGTTAACTTCCTCATTCATTTTTGGAATGGAGTTTAACCTTCTCATTCATTTTTGGAACGGAGTTTAACCTCCTTATTCATTGGGAACGGAGTATAATTCTTCTCATTCATTTAAATACGGATCCGGTTCACGGGTGATGTCAACGCCAACGTAACTTAGATTTTAATCAATAATTTCTGTATCCTTGCTTTTTAATATAATTTATACTAATTTTAAATCAGTCAATCATTTTAATCAGAACTTAGTCATCTAAACCGTTAAGGCCAGATGATTTTACCCTACGCGTAAACACTACTTTTAATTATGAGAGTTATAATATTATTTTTAAATAACGTTGCGAAATATACTGAAAGAAATTGCAACACTGCAAAAAATTATACTATAAAATGTAAGTTTATATGAGAAAATTAAATTCAGAACTCACTTGCATCTTTTTTTAAACCAAATATTGAATGTACTAAGTTCATCTTTGCATTGATAGACGGTCAATTAAATTAATAGGGAGAATTTCTCGAGATGACGGTAAGTTATCAACTGACTTGTATTAAATTGGCCTTTGCTATTCTATGTCCACAATAACTGTAAATTTATTCTTTCACTGCGCATGTGCCTCTCAATTTAAAAGGGCACCCGCATTGCGCTACAACAGAACGACTTATCTCACTTTCCTATTTTTCAACAAATAGAGACACAATTTGGCAGCAAGCCATCGAGTATTTACTTCCAAAACTTGTATCTACATGTATAGCTAGTATGTATGTACTAAAGACATACATTCATTACTTTAAGTGTCATCGAAAAACCGATGCATTGTCGTTGTCTTCTTAAGACATATAAATCTATGCGAAGTTCTTTCAAATTTCATATTATGAATGCCAGAAATTATTTTTTGGTTTTTCCTTCTGACATGAGTATTTTTACTTATGGACATTTCCACCTCAATAATATCTTGTGGCTACATTAATAAAAAGTCCGCCATATTTTAGTTCAATCGGATAATATTTAGAGCCAGTACATACGATTCAAATTTCTATAGGAAAAATAGTAAAAACTTGAAAGTGAGATAAATAAGCCAAATATAATTGAAAGTTAACGTCCGCCTTGGAAGAAGTAACTTTTGGCACGCTAAAAAATTGAATAAAGACGAAATTTAAATATTTAAGGCTGCTGGAATTTGAAAATTTCTCATGTAGAAAAACTCAGATCCCAGGGGCGCAACAATAACGGGGTTAGGACACCCAGGCAGTAATTCGAGTATACCTACCTGCAATATGCATGGATGTCGAAATTATTAGAAGGTTAATACAATTCCATAATAAACGCACTTTTTGAGGGGTTTTTCTGTCCTTTTTCTTTCTTTTTATTGGTTTTTAATGTGTAGGGTGGCTCCCGACACCCACTATTTTGAGACGCTTGTTGCACGCCTGTCTAATTCTGTCAACTTTTCAGGTGGATTTGAAATTTTCGAGCCAAAAGTAAAAGAGGGAAAATGTAGAGGTTTTTGATATAAAAAAATAGAGAGAAGAAATGAATAAGGGGCGCTTGATCATCAGTTTTTCGAAAACTCACTTTTATAGTCCCAAAATAGCATGTAATTATTTCCTGTCAGAAGCGGCGGACATTTTGACTTCCATGATGGAAGAAACTAAATATTGATTCCTGCTTGAGATATTCTGCAATTGACTATAATCTGGCGCGCGATTCAAAATCGAATTAAATTGACCAATGGGAGAATTTCTCTAGCAGGAAGCCAACACGTGCTGCGCGCGCAGGGTGCCCCGTTTGAGAGCACTGCCGCAGCTGTCAATATTTAGTTTCTTCCATCATAGAATTCAAAATGTCCGCCGTTTCTGACAAGAAATAATTACACGCTATTTTGGGACAATAAAAGTGAGTTTTCGAAAAACTGATGATCAAGCGCCCCTTATTCATTTCTTCTCTCTATTTTTTTATATCAAAAACCTCTACATTTTCCCTCTTTTGCCTTTGGCTCGAAAATTTCAAATCAACCTGATAGATTTGTGTCTTGCCACTGATTTTGAGAGTTTTTGAAAGTTTGTTAACAATTTTTACTGTTAGATTCCATCGCCCTTAAAATAATTCCAAATAGCGGTCATCAGAATTTCTCAAAAGTTTAAATTTTGTATTTTCTTAATAACGAAATTACTCGAAACTTGGTTCAAAGACAAAGTTTATAAATATTATAAATCAATTAGTAAGGTGTGCGAAGATAAAAATAAAAATGACGATACATACAATTTTCATCAAAATTTGACACTGCATATCTTATTAATTGATTTTTAGTTCCAATCTTTGTCCAAGCTTATATGTATTGTGACGTGGTCTGGTCTCTGACTACGAACTACGTCTCGACAACTTTTAAAATTATTCAAATTTTTAATGCACCACTTCGCGTTTTTCAAACGAATAATGATGAATTCCGTATTTACTCAATTACCTGAAAATTAACTATAAAAAGAACAACTAGCTGACGTTTCAAAGTCATGGGTCTTAAAGAGCACAGCGGAAAGAATCGAGAAACCAGATCGGTAACATCATGGAAAACGAGTTCACTATAACCAATCACAATAGTCACTCAAATCATGTGACCAGTGACGTAATTTATCTACGAGTCACCGCAATGTCTATTGACTGATGTGCCCTGCACTTTCACTTCAAAAAGTTTATAACGAGTCCACGGAATGGCTGAGCAATCTGAGCATTCACTAAAGTGTCTCGAAAATTCCAAAATAACATTTGGATGATTGATTAACATAATATAACATTGTCCAAGTTCCCATGTAGAAGGAGTCACCCATTAAATAAATAAATGCTACCAGACCTGTCGACCCTTCGACGCGTGCACTCTCTCACCCACTTTTCAAGAAAACCTCGAATGATGCAACTTATAAAATGCACATGAAATTATTGCAGATCCACAGAATATTCTAGAATGTTCTAGAACATTCTAGAACATCATTGCACCCTAGTCCTTACCGGGGTAAGGAGACACTGGTGTGGTCCAAATGATATATAAACAGAGGAAATGATCCTCAGGAGTCACACTTTCATTCGGTCTGAAGCCTGTTTAAAAATTCAACCTCCGTCTTAAGGATCACTAAATCTGCGAGTCTGTGGTTCAGAACGAATCTCTTCACTACCACCGGAACTCTAAGTGTAATCGAAACTAACGCAGTCTACAAGTCTATTATTCAACATCGCACTTAGTCTTTGAAACCATCTTCGGACTTAGTCTCCGGAAACATCATCGAACTTAGACTGAAGAAACAATCATTAATCATAATCGAGATTCAACTTATTACTACGAACTTTTTACAATATTGTACCATATTGACCATATGGTCAGGTACAACACTAGGGTGGTCCTTAATAGGGATATTTTCGAATTTCTTTACTCCCAGGGGCTCAAATGTTTCCAAATAGATAAAAAAAAATTCTCTGAAAGTTTGAGCTCTTAATATTAACTTTAAGATAGTCCGCACTCCAGCCTAAGTTTCTTATGGAAATAACATGGGAAAAATTCCATTTGTTTTTAAGAATTTTATAACTCAGCGACAAATGAATCGAAAGCAATAATTCGCTTCATATTTTATTGAAAATTTGACGTTCTACAAAAAAGATCTGTTATGATTTTTCGCTAAATCTATTGGCTTAAGAATTATTCGAGCTCAAAGTTTAATTATTATATTATACATACTTACTTTAAGCAAAGCGAGCAAAACGCTTATCAATAATTAACGTCAGGTCGGAAAATCAGGTTGGAAAATCCACAAATGCACTTTGAAAAACTGTATAAAAAACTGTAATCAAGTTCCACGAAGACACATTTTCGTATTTTTGCAATCGTCATTCAAACTATCAAGTAACTAACTTAAATTGACCTAGAAATGACATTTAGGATCATCATAAAAATAAAAATGAATACCACATCTAGACGTAAAATTTCCCGCTCTTTCAGAATTTGCAGTCAAAAATTTACTTTTTTCACATTTTGAAAATTTGACCTTGAATTGAACTTGATGCATACATGATGGAATCAAACGGATTCCAGATTCGGATTCAGGGTCCGTTAAAACCATAGAAATGATAGTCACCTTCTGTCAATCGATTATTTTGCCGAGTTGACCTTCAAATGACCTTAGATTTGACGTGATGGAGCAAAACGAACTCCGGATTCGGATTCAGCGCTTCAAAATACATACGAATATATGGGTCCGGTTTTTGGACATTACCACTTTTTTTTGTGTGCCTGTGTAATTATACTTGATAATATTAATAATTATATAATAATTAAACTTTGAGCTCGAATAACTCTTAAGCCAATAGATTTAGCGAAAAATCATAACAGACCTTTTTTGTAGAACGTCAAATTTCCAATAAAATATGAAGCGAATTATTGATTTTGATTCATTTGTCACTGAGTTATAAAATTCTAAAAAACAAATGGAATTTTTCCCATGTTATTTACATAAGAAACTTTGGTTGGAGTGCGGACTATCTTAAAGTTAATATTAAGAGCTCAAACTTTCAGAGAATTTTTTTTATCTATTTGGAAGCATTTGAGCCCCTGGGAGCAATGATATTCGAAAATATCCCTATTAAGGACCACCTTAATACACACACTTACATACATCCGGACAATTTTTCAGCACATCATATTAGATATATTCCAATTAAAATATGTTCAAGAAAACTTTATTTTAGAAAGTGGATTTTTGTCACCATTACAAAGCTTCCTTACGTGATGCCTCTAGCGGAGAATATTGGCACTTCGGCACGTATAACTTCAAAACCGAAAATTTGCGTCTTTTGGACATTTGTTGAAAGAAAAACATATGCACCAAGAGAAGGAGGCATTTCTATTTTGCGCGACGTTTTTCCTTCGGTCTCGGGGCGTCAACGGCGCCCTCAACCTACGACTCTTGTTGCAAACGTTGCGCTCGACAAGAAACGCCTTTTCCTTCCCTTGGTGCATAATATACTATTAATTAATCCTTACCATTTCCCCTAACTCGAAGATCTGACTGCTTTTACATAAAAGTTTAATGTATTTAAATTACTTTCATTAATTGCAGTTGCTTCTCCGCCAGACAGAAAGGTCACAAGGGATGACGTTGAAGTTCCTCCAGGCTCGCCTACCAATTCAGTAAAAGCGAGTACAAAGGCGAGCACTAGCTCGACTAGTGGTTCACCTACAGCGCGAAGCCAAGTCCCCTCGTCCCCAGGAAGAAATGGTCAGTTGTCAAGTAAGTCAACAAGTTATTTTTTTACAAATTACACCTTATTGCTTATATTTTTTGTTACGATTAGTTTTCCACTTAATAAAAAATTACCGGAAATTTAAATTAAAATCACAAGAAAATTCTTCAATGAAAAATTCAAAAATTTTTGTACTAATATAGAGATTCAAATGAAAACACAGTTGAAAACTCAGAATAGGAAAAAGCCGCTTAACGATTCGATAATTAAGTAGTTACAGCTTTTTATACTCACTCAAGTTCTAGTAAACAAATGTTAAATTTACTTGTAGATTGTCTATACAGAGTGATAAAATTAAATCTAGTTATCACCTTAATAAACTAATTTTTATCATCAGTTTAGTATTTATATTTAAAGGAAAAATTTCAGGAACTTAATTCAGTTCATAAATTAGAAATTTTTGCAGAAAGTTCGCCAACTTCACCAAGTTTATAAATACCTTGAATATTTTACTATAGATTTATGGATAGGTGTCCTTATAAAGGAAAAATGTGTATTATAAGTATTCCTAAAGTGCTCCACTTTCAAACTGAAAATTCTGAATTTATCAAAAAAATTTCAGTTTTGATGTTCTACTTTTTTAAAAACTAACGATATTATAATATGCATGTGATTCCGTGCAGGAAACATTTGATGTACAATTAATAGATAATATTTAAATACAAAAAAGGTACAAATTACATTTCTTTAATTTGAAAATCAACAATTTTAGGCTCTTTGGATAATTATTTTTCAATATCAACGCAAGTGCATTTTGTGAAATATTGTAGAAACTAAAAATTAGGGAATCTTAATGTCTGGGAAAAACCCAAATCCTAGAAACTGTTAGAAAACATCTGCCAATGGGTGAAAGCTTTAGTTTTATTGAGGGTCCCTTTTTTGTGCGTCCAAGTTAATAAAGACTTAAAGAGTTTGGTAGTCAACTTTCACGTCTTTACGACGAACCTAAGGGTTTTCCTAATTATGCGGTACCTTAAAGATTTTATTGTATCTTGGGGAAATTTTCCTTTTTATAAGCCGAATTTTAAAGCACTTCAGCTTTCTCAGATTCGACTAGAGTTAGTCTTAGAAGAGTCGTCGGGTTGTACGTACCTCGAAGGTAAAGCTCGAAACGAACCTTATCGGGAACTTTGTTCGTTCGACATTTCGTAGGTTTTCCAACTCTATTATTTTCGGGATTGATAAATTCAAGTTTATAGTATTGTGTAAGATTTGCTTTCTGTCTTTTATTAAACAACATTTACCATTAATCCAGCATTTTTATTAACTTTTTAATCCTCGTCCACCCTCAACAAAACATCTGGCGACCGAGACAGGACGTTGAGGATTTATCAGTGCCGTTTGTGAATATTGGGTACATTTTGTTGGAAAAATGGAGGTTCTAAAGAAAAAGAGAACCTTACAGAGAATGGCTTTCTCGAAAGCTCTTAATGCTTTTAATAACTCCTTGACAAGGGATGAATTTAATATCGCCGAGGTAACAGTCTACTTTAAGGTGTTATCAGAGAAAATTAAGGAGTTAGAAACCAGTTCGGGAAATCTTATTGATGCACTTTTAAAGAACGAGTCAGTAACCCAAGACACGATTCAAAAGGAATCAGACGACAACGATGTGTATGTGCATAAGTTTTTCACAGCTAAGGTAGCTTTTGAAAACTTGACTGACTCCAGGGGGAACACTAGTTCAGTATCAAGGAATTCGGCTACGGGACAAAGTGAAGTGAAAAAGAGTTTTAAATTGCCGAAAATTGAACTGGTGAAATTTAGTGGAAATGTACGCGAATGACTCTTGTTTTGGAGTATGTTTAAGAAAATCCACGAGGATGCCGGTATTGAAAGGGAAGATAAGTTCCAATATTTAATGCAAGCTATGGTGCCGGATACTCGAGCATCCGAATTAGTAAAGAGTTATCCGCTCACGGGAGAAAACTATGAGAAAGTAATAAATAGTTTAAAAAATAGATTTGGGCGTGACGATTTACAAATTGAAGTATATGTGAGAGAATTATTACAGTTGGTGCTGCAAAATGCTATGAAATCGTCGAAGCCGATTCCACTTTCCAGTTTATACGACAAGATTGAATCTTATTTAAGGGCACTGGAAACATTAGGGGTAACGACTGATAAGTGCGCGGCTATGCTTTATCCTTTGGTGGAATCTTCTCTACCAGAAGAATTGTTACGTGTGTGGCAGAGAAGTAACTCGTTACAAAATGCGCGCGGAGCACATCAGTCGGACAATGATTCATCGATAAATTCTACTGATCGATTGACCCAAGTCATTAAATTTTTGGAATCGGAAGTACAAAATGAGTTGAGGATTGCTATGGCGGTAAACGGTTTCGATTTTAAAACCGATCCTTCTCCTCGGGTGAAGAAATCTCAGAGACATGTCGCTCACTTGGATAATAAGAATATTCCTAGTGCCAGAGGTTTATTCGTCGCTGGTAAAAGGGACTCAGGGTGTATATTTTGCGAACGAAGGGATCATGAAAGTGCTAGTTGTAGCAAGGCTAAGCAAATGTCTTATTCGGAAAGACAAGAAAACGCGAAGGGTAAACGGGCGTGTTTTAATTGTCTAAAACTGATACACGATAGTAGGAATTGCCGAGTTAATATAAAATGTTCCAAGTGTTCCCGACGTCATGTGGATATTATGTGTCGTAGTGAAGTGAAATCTAACAATGATTCGACAACGACAACTAGTGCAGTGAACGTGCAGAAGGAGTGCAATTTGGCTAATTTATCGTGCGCTCCTGATGTTTTTATGCAAACACTCAAAGTAAAGTTGCGTAATGATACAGAACAGATGATTGTGCGCGCAATCATTGATACAGGGTCGCAGAGATCGTATATAACAAAGTGTGCTGCTGAGAAAATGAAATACGCGCCTATAGCTCAACAAAAAATTAAACATTTGTTATTCGGGGGCAATGAATCGGGTACTACGACTCATGCGAAATATTTGATTCAATTGGGTAATCTAGATGGCAGTTACTCGTGTAATTTCGTGGCTTTAGATGAAAATGTCATATGTGCCGACATTCCTTCAGCCACCAAGGGTACGTGGTGGAAAGAACTGAATGAACTAAATATTAATTTAACCGATATCAATAGTGAGGAAAAATCGGTATCAGTCCTTATCGGGGCAGATGTTGCTGGAAAATTGCTGACGGGACGACATCATGTTTTAGAATGTGGATTGACAGTTATCGAAACCTATTTGGGATGGTCTATTATGGGAAAGAATCCAACTATACAGCACGAAAGGGAACAAGAAGAAAGTGGGGCTCTCTGCGCTGTGTCGATGTTCACGAAAAGTGATGTGATTAAAGATTTATGGGCTCTAGATGTATTGGGAATTAAGGACCCCATAGAACAGAAGACACAGAAGGATTACAATGCTGAAATTGAAAAAAAAAAATGGAGACTGTAAAAATTAACTCCAAGGGCAGATATGAAGTGAGATTACCATGGATCGAGAATCATCCCGGGCTTAAAGA
>UCOK01018032.1:0-27455 GCA_900474325.1 Synergus umbraculus | reverse complement strand
TAAATATATATATATATATTTAATTTTATAATTATAATTTATTTATATTTATAATTACAACAATTAAAAATAGAATCACCTCGACTATTTTTTTTTCGTTTTTTATATTATACAAGGGGTGCTTCGCCTGCCTGCGCGCTCCGCGCGCCTACCACCCATCAGAATTTTGAAGAATTCTTTGATTTAAGAGCGTTTTATTGAGGTCTTACAGGCGTTTTATAGTAGTCTTTTAGTGGTCTTATGGAGACCTATGGGGATCAGAACCCTAACCCTTAACTTTACCTAAACCTTATGGGATATTATGAGTATGGCAGATGAAAGCAGTGGATGAAAGCGGAAAACGTTTTGTCACTAGCATCGCCTAGTAACTTGTAAAGTGTAAGCCGCGTTTGCAACATTGGAAGTAATGGCGGCGATCCGGGTTCCGCAGTGTTCCTATTATTATTTTACATAAGTTCACATAACCTATTATTAAATAATATTTATTGTTTAACTTATTGTGGTTTAACTGTAAACATTCTAAACAATTTGTAATTGTTTAAAAACAATGGATTCAGACAATGAAAATATGGAGGTATGTACAAATAAACATTCTTGTAAAACGTATATAGGTTAATATTGTTATTAAACAAAAAGTTTTTGAGATTATGTTTGCTATATTTACGTTTTTATTTTGTACATTTTCATATAAATAATTTAATAATATGTATATTGTCTATCTTATAAATATCTAAAAACATCTACCAGCTTTTTCTATGCTATCTTAGCATTTATTTTAAACTCCAAAAAGATGTATATTTTCGCATTTAGAACCCTACAAAAGTTATTACTGAAATATGGTTTGTTTGGATACTCCATTGTCCTTAAGGGATTGTTTCATACAATAAATATGAAAAATAATAATTATTATTCAATGAATTTTCATTTTCAGATAAACAAAAAATGCGGTTACTGTGGTCATGTTTTAAATGACATGAGTCTAATTTTGAACCATTCCTGTTTTAAAAATTATGATGAGGATTCACAATACATTCATATTGATGAAAATGATACTGTAACTATAGGTAAAATTTACGTGCTTTCTTAATACATGTATATCATGTAAAAAGTAATGAATGAAATATTTTATAATTATAATTTCTGTAGTTCTCGCAATACCACTTTTTCTTTATTACTATTGTTATACGTATATGAGTTAATTGATGTATATATTTTTCTTGTAATTTCAATTTGTTAATAGTTGCGTACAAAGAAAATCCCATGGAGAACGTTCAAAATAATCGTCGTTGGAATAAGGATTGGGATGAATTACTGATCAAAGAAGTGTCTAACAGACCAGCGATTTTTAACTATCGATTACCTCTTTCAGAGCGGACCGATCTGAAAAAGAAGAACTTATGGATGGAAATCTACAATTGCCTGGGAGGTTTGTTTTTCCTGTTTGTAAATTCATCTCTCATGTAATTGTTTTTCTAGTGATATTAATGAATTTGTTATACTTTTTAAATTTACATATATTAGAGTTACAAAGATTAATTTGAAGTAAGTCAAAATATTTTCATAAACTTTGAATATAATTTTCATTTGTTTATCTTCAAAGTAATGTACAATAGATTGTAAATATTTCTTAAAAGTTTTTAGTTATTGATGTTTCAATTTTCTGTCATTTAAAACATTATGCCAAAAATTGATTTCTATCTTATAAAATTAAATTTCTTTTTACAGTAAAAATATTATTAACACGTAAATAAATCTTACATAATTTAAATTTAACTTTTTAAAAAGTAAAATTAATTTATTTAAAGATGTATAGTTGTGTGTTAATTTTCAGGTCCATGTGAAGTGAAATATATACAGAATAGATGGAAGAATTTGCATGATATGTATATGAAGGCCAAGTTAGTCGAGAGAAAATACATACGCAGTGGATCGGCAGCACCTAATAAAAAAATGTCTAAGCACAATTTCCAGTTATTCGAAATGATGACATTTTTGGACCACCTGGCAGAACCTATGAAGTACTTACCTTAAAATTTTATATATATATATATTTTATGTTTTATATTTTATTGTTATGAGCCTGAGAAAATTACTAGATATTTTGCAATATAAGAAGTTTATCTATATATAACAAATTATTACTCAATAATCAGATATCTTATTGAAAGAATAATAATTTTTCAGGACAATAACTAGTTTAGTTTCGGATTCTGAGTCAGATTCGGAAGCTGAATATGAGGGAAGAAAAAAAGGAGATAAAAGTAAGTAAAATTGAAGTTATTGCAATACGGTGATAACTTTGCAGAAATAGTAAACGAGTTTTTGTTTTCAGAAAGCGAACAATTTTATGACACTCTCTATAAAGCAATGTCATCACCAAGCGAAATGGATCCTGCAGAATGTATGCTTTTGTCATTGGGACCAATGCTACGAAAGCTTGATGAACATAAGCGATCACGGGTTGAAAAGAAGTTTCAACAAATTTTACAAGATGAAATAAAGAATTAAACTAATTTTAAGCATAAAAAATCCAGTGATTTTTAGTTTTACATATACCTTTTCATGTATAACATTTATAATTATATATATAATTTGAAAAAACGAATGTCATTTTATTTTTCTAGATTAAGTACAATACATTTAAAACTGGTTTACAGTTGAATTTGTTTTATATGACGATTTACAATTTAAAGTATACAAAAAAATGTTTCAATTTTTTGCATTTTCCTTTAGTTCAACACACTAATAAATTTTTCAGTTATTTAGTTTATTTGAATTAAGATTACTAATATTAATATCGATTGCTATTCCAATTGTAACTTTAATTCATAATAATTTCATAGTATATTATTAATTTCGTAATCTGACAAATATTAAATCCTAAACTTGTACTAATTAAAATTTCATTCTTTTTTTTATTTAATTTAATTTCAATTCATTTTCATTTCAATCATTTCATTTCAATTTTATTTAATTTTATTTAATTTCAATTTATTTTAATTTCATATCTTTTTTTTTCAAAATTAAATCATTTCGATTTACCTAATAGTTAGTTCATTTTATAACATTTCAAGGTTCAAAATTATTTTAATTCAATTAAACATATTAAATATTTTTACGAAATAAACAATTTTTAATGCATTTAATTATGTGATTTTTGAATATTTTCTGCTTTACGCTGCGTAAACGTCTATTCACGGTTCGGCGCTCCCATGCAGGCGGAAAATGCTTGTGACGTAATCAGCGCTTTGATAACAACCAGTAGAAAAACATACTTTCTTTTAGATTTACTTAACTGAATTTCGTGATTGGCTTAAAAAATGACGCCGCTGACGTCATTAGCAGTTTACGCTGACATGGGAGCGCCGGTCCGAGAATCGCCGGTATCGCGAGTTTTTTATTTATATTATCAAATTAATAAAATTTTCTAAATAACTAAATGGAAGAAATTCAGGTATTTCTTTAATTAAGTACTCTAATGATTTCTTTTACTTAAAAGAATATTCAGTTACAAGAATTTGGTTGATTCATATCCTAACCTCTCTAACCTAAAATTCATTCGTTGTTTGTTTATATATCGGCTGTATTAAAAATTAATGAAATTCTTGTCATGCACTTTCATTATATTTTTTCGTATATATATTTCAATCCTCTAAATTTTGAAGATTTAAAACTTTCTTTTTATTTCACTATATTCGCAATCACCAATAAATGTCGGCGAATGTGTATTATATATAATAAATATTTTATGAAAATGAAAATTCTTTTTCATGAAATTATATATTTTTCATTTTTATGGAAAATTTATAATAAGTAGAATAATGTGTTGAAAAAAGAAATGAATCTTTAATTAAAAAATAATTTAAATTTTTGTTCACCAAATTACCGTGTCACAATTAAAAATTTTTCTTATTGTGCTTTTAATCTACTTACTACAAGTTGTACTTTTTTAATACTAATTTCATAACAACTATATTTGAATAAAACTTTTGTGTTAATTTAAATTATTAATTTATATTTGCTGTTCAGAATATACCAACCATAAAACTTTAATATATTTTATGTCTTTTTTTTATAAGGAAGAGGAAATGAAGGCCGACGATCTTTTATTGTATATCTGCTGGTTGCTGGACGTACAGGAAAAAAATCAATTTGAAACACCTGTCGAGGCAAATGAAAAAGAACAACACATTGTCGATATTTACATGTTGTACATTCTTTTACTCAAGAAAAAAGAGAAAGCATCTAAAAGGAAATTTTGGGTTCGTCCAATTTTCTCATTAGAACAACGAATTTTGCAAGGAGCAAGCGACAATCTTGTAATAGAATGTGCATTCAGAGATCGAATGAAGTATTTAGAGTACTTACGCATGAATGAAAGATCTTTCAATAAATTGTTATCAAAAATTAGACCACACATTCAGAAACAAAATGCTGTACGTGATTCAATTCCACCTTACACGAGACTGCACATATGTTTACGATACCTTGCTTCTGGTGATTCAATGCAATCGATTTCTTATGCTTTTCGAGTTGGATCAAATACAGTGTGCAAAATAATTCGTGAAACGTGCTCAGCGATTTGGAAAGTGTTGAGAGCCGAGTGTTTTCCAGAGCTAACGAGTCAAAGGTGGCGTGATCATGCAAGGGAATTTGAAAATATATGGAATTTCCGACACTGTATTGGTGCAGTTGACAGAAAGCTAGTGGTTATGCAGGTAATAATAGCATTTCACATTTATATACGCTTGTAGAGATTTTCTGAAGTGTTATTCTGTTTTACAATTCACAACTTGATTGCAGGCTCCAAAAAACTCTGGTTCAGCCTATTACACTTACAAGAAAACTTTCGCTATTAATCTAATGGCTGTGGTTGATGCCCACTATCGATTTATTGCCGTGGACATTGGTGCACCAGGAAGAAGAAGTGACGGTGGTGTTTTTAGAGAAAGTGCAATAGGTGTAAGATTAGAGTCCAATTCTATGAATGTTCCACAGCCAGATTCCTTAGAGGAAAATGGACCCTTGATGCCGTATGTTCTTGTAGCCGACGAAGCATTCACGTTAACCACATATCTAATGCGACCATACCCTCGTGCAGGTGAACTAAGCAGAAGGGATAAAATTTTCAACTATCGCCTGAGCAGAGCCAGAAGAGTGGTGGAAAATGCATTTGGCATTTTAGGAGCAAGGTGGCGGATATTTCGCAGTCCACTAACTACATCCGTTAAAACCACTAAAAAAATAGTTCAAGCTACAACGTGTCTACACAACTGGATTATTTCAGAAAACTTAAAAAATGCTACCAACAAACAGCACGATATATCTTACTCGAATTTATCACCTTCTGAAATGTCACTAGCAGTTTGTGGTAAGTATGAATTTATATTTATTCCAAACAGAAGAGGCAACCTGCTTAAAATATAGAAATTTATTTAAATTCATTTCCACATTGCAAAAAAATATTTGCAACCATTGATACTAACATATGAATAATTTGAAGGTGAATTGGTTGTTTTTTGTAAATATTATTATTTAGTTAAAGTAAAAGACAATATTTAAAAGTGAATAATTATTAATCTTTGAGTAAAAAATTATTCTGTTTGTATAATATAAGAGTGAGCAAATTTGAATCATTTGAAATTGAAATGAAATGTGAGTTAAAATTATAACGTAAAATTTTACTTCATTTACACTTGAAATTAATATTCCATAAAAATTTTTAATTTTCTAAGGAATAATAATGAATACAAAATAATACCACTTGCAAATATAAATTACATGTCAGCAGTATAGGTATTAAGATTGAATATTATAAAACTCATTATTGCATTTCGTACATTTCTTTTTGTTGCAGGACTACAAAGTTTTAACAGAAGAAATGAAACGAATGCATATGTGGATATAGACGAAAATCCCATTCGTATAAGAAATTAATTCGCGCGTTACTTCGAGGGTACAGGAGCTGTATCGTGGCAATGGGAGAGAGTTATGAGGAACGAGTTCTGATTATAATAATTTATTTTGTACCTTTTATACAGTTTTTTAATAAATTATTTAATATATTTCAACATTTTTATACGAATATCTATCTCTTTATAAACATTAGGTATTTCATAAAGACTAAGTATATTAATAATCTTTGATAAATACTTTAACAAATAAAAGATTCAACATAATGAATTGCTATGAAGCTTTACATACTTTTGGAAAACATATTTATTTCCTAAGTTTAAGTATTACGAATATTTAACACGTTTATATAACGTTTAATTAAATTAAAAGAATTTTTAACTTTTAAGTTAGAATACTTAAAACAAAAAAAAAACTTACATAAAAAAACCTACATAAATTAAAAGTATTATTCATTAAACTTTGGTGCGGAAATCGCGTTTCACTTAATGGAATACTGAAAGCGTTAATTAAACCTATAAAACAATCAAGTTTAATCGCTCTGTGATAAAAAAAGAGAATGCAATTTTATAACTTAAATATATATCCGTGTAATGTTAAAGTTACAATACTGTAAACAAAAAAGAAAACGTACATAAAAAAAAGCAACATAAATTAAAACCTCAAAGGTTGCGTTCTTGTTTTAAATGACGACCTACAATAATAAGGGATAAAAGACTTAATAAAAAAATAAATTGAAAAACAGAAAGGCCTGTTAGAAAGAAAATTAGTTCACTGTATAAGGAAACAATTGTACGCGGTCATTAAAATTTTTAAATTAAAATCTTACAAAAGAACGAATGTATAATTTTATATAGATAATAATAATTATAAGAGCCAAACTTTAAATATCGTCAGAGGGATAATCTATATTATTATTTCATAAAAATGCAATTTGTAGGCATACCTATTACTGCTATCTGTGAACCCCTGCATAATTTCGAAATGCCGAAATTTTGTGGGATCCTCAGCTCGAGTATATTGATTGCGCAGATTTTTCCATTCCTTTTTTACTGCATCTACTGTGCGCCCTATACAAAAATTTGTTAATTTTATTCGCAAGGTATACAAAATTTACTTCATGAAAAGATAATAATTTACAATGAAAATAACCTGGAAAAGCACTTGCAACCGTCTGACACATCTTTAGTTTCTCCAAACTTGATGTATTGAACCTCTCCTTATTAATGTATAAGGCAGGATGCTTTTTTATTTCGTTGATTAATCTCACCTCTTCAGCAAATTTTTTATTTTTCTTGCTAAGATTAGCTGTTGGAGAATTTAAATAATAAGAAGTAATGCAAATAATACATTTCTGTAGATGATGAAAAAAAACAAAACATTTTAGTAGATTCCCGGATCGCCGCCATTACTTCCAATGTTGCAAACGCGGCTTAAACTTTACAAGTTACTAGGCGATGCTAGTGACAAAACGTTTTCCGCTTTTATCCACTGCTTTCATCTGCCATGGGACTGCACCTTTATGAGATTTTAATGAACGTTTTATGGGAATTTTATGTTATTTTTATTGGGTCCTGTTGGGGTCATATGGGATCCTATTTGTTCTTATAGTAGTCTTATGGTTCAAAAGGGGCGTGGTTTCATCAGGGTCACGTGATCATGGGAGTCTAAAGGGGCGTGTCGTTATGGGGTCACATGATCGGTTGCCATGGAGAAGGACCTAATCTAACCCTTGCCTAACCTAACCTAACCTTAAACCTTACCTAATATAAACTAACCATAAACTTTACCTAACTTAACCCTAACATAACCCTATACCTAACATAACCTAACCTAATTTGGTCCTATTGGGGTCTTATAGGGTTTTATTTGTAGTCTAATAGTGTTCTTGTGGGGTCCTATGGGGTTGAGACTTTAACCTAACTCTAAACCATACCTAAGCCCCATTAGGATCCCTTCATGAGGTCACGTGGTTGAGATGGGGTCACGTCACCTCCTCGATCACTTAATCGAGAGGAGTCACGTCATAACCTCATGAGGGGTTCCGTTTCCTCTTGGGATCACGTGACCTCATGAGGGGTCCCGTTTCCTCATGGGGGGTCACGTGACCTCATGAGGGGTCCCGATCCTCATGAGGGGTCCCGTTTCCTCTTGGAGTCACGTCACATCATGAGGGGTCCCGTTTCTTCTTTGGTATCACGTGATCCCCAAAAGGAAACGGGACCCCTCTCTCAATTCCTGACATAGCGGCGGCGGCGGTGAGATCTTTTTATAATATAGATAGATAGATAGATAGATAGATAAACAAATAGTCTCATATTTTTTATTTCACCGTGATATGCAAAATTTTTAACAACTGGAGTAGAATAAATTGAATATTTTTAAAAATCTTCAAATTCATAAACCATTTCATACAAAATAATGAAATTTTCAGGTAATGAAAACGATTATGTAAATTTTGCATATAGCCTTTAATTAAAAAAATTATTACTTTTTTTTAATATAAGATATATACAATTGTTTTAAATAAATAGCATTTATGGAAACTGAAGCATCTTTATAAATATATCCTCCGACAATATTTTTATTCTTTCTTTTATCTTCTTACAATACTGCCGTCCAACGTAAAAAGATACATAAGTGACACTGTCGCTTAGGTCGACTTTTCCATTGCTACGTTTAAGGGAAAAACCCTAAACCACAATGTCACTTATGTATCGTTTTAGATTGTACAGCAGAATAATGTTGTATGTTTTACCGTTGTATGTTTTTTAAGTTTGAGTTTATCATAAATTACTACAATATATTATTCTTAATGCAAATGATGAATCAATATTTAAAAGCTGTTTGTAGTTTAAATTACAATCAATTAAAAAATTCGTACATTTTTGCAAAAGGTTATTTTGTAAATTGTAAATGTTTTAAATCATTAACATTTATTATCTTCAAAACAGATTGAAGCATTCCTACAATTTTTATGTAAAAAGAAATTCAAAACTTTAACTTTTGTAGCAATTTGCAATCAAAATAACATTTATTTAATTTTAGTTTTAAAAAATTCGAGTTTTTCTACTTTCTTTCAGAAACAATAAGAAATACAACTTTTTAAAAAATATTTTTTATAAAAGATATACCAATAAATTTTCTACAGTCATATATTTTAAAAACGATAAAAATATAAAATATGTATAAAAAAATATACATTAGTATTATATATTCAATATAAAAAATTTAAATTAGTAAACTGGAGGGAAGCGGAAGGTTATGTAATTCAATAAAAACAACAATTATTAACAATTTTGACTTTAAAAGAATATGATCTCCTTACTTTTTGTCTCACTTACTCTATAGAGTAAGTGAAACCAAAATAAAGATCATAGTGTCATGGGTCCACGACCCACGACCAATACACTCATAGACTTATAATCTAGAGTCCATGACCGCTCGACCAAAACATCCTCAGCATTTGGTGAAAGGGACACTACCAAACCAAGAAGACGCAACAGTAAGAGTTATTTAGGAGTCACAGGTCCATGTCTAATCAACTCGTGGACTTAGTAACCTTTTTCACTCGATTCAGGAGTTACTGAACCGAGAACATCCCAGCCAGCCGCCGCCGTTTAACGGGGATCCAGATAAGGTATCCGACAAAAAACGAATACACGCAATTTTTATGACATAAAAGAGTCACATCGGACCAAAATCCTCAGATACCATAATACCACCGGCCGTGTACCTCGTCAGTTACAATAAGATCAGGAACCAGGTAACCCGTGAGTTACAATAATACTACCAACCAGGTAACTCGTCAGTTACAATAAGATCAGGAACCGGGTAACTCGTGAGTTACCATAATACCACCAGCAGTGTAACTCGTTAGTTACAATAAAATCAGGAACCGGGTAACTCGTGAGTTACCATAATACCACCAGCCGTGTAACTCGTTAGTTACAATAAAATCAGGAACCGCGTACTCGACAAGTTAACATCAAGAACCCGCGGACTTATCAGTTTGAAAGTCATCTCGGAATCAGTTTCCATAACGCCGGAAACCTAGTAACTCATTTAGTTCCAAAACACCAGGAACTCGTCATACTAGATATCAGAACTAGTAGAATCAGAAACTACCCCAGTTTCGATACCAGTTTGTTAATGAACTTTTGAAGTGAACCTTTGTTAATGAACTCTTGATGAACTTTTAAAGTTAATTATGTTAATGAACTTACTATGAACTTTGAGTGGATGTTAAGTTAAGTTTGTGTATTCTCAATTGGATTAATTTTCTTCATCGACAAATATTGTAAGTACACTACGAATTTCCACATTTCATTAGATCTACCTCTGAAGTTGAAACTCTCCCTCGAAATACCTCTCTTTGTAAACACTTAATCACAACAATTATAATTTGACACTATTTCCGTTTATTGAAATAATTTATAACCAATGTTAGCCATTCTCAATACATTCGTAATCATTTTGTTAGTTTTGCAACATTAATAACAAATCATTGTTTATCATTTGAGCATTTGTTTATAGTGAATCTTTCTTTTTTAATAAACATTTTTCTCGGACAAATGTCTAAGTAATTTATCTGTTTGAAATCATTGCTTGTTGTTTGAACAACTGTTTGTAACAAATCTCTTCTTTCATAAACATTTATCTCCGACAAATGTTTAAATAATTTATTTGTTTGAAAACATTGTTTATTGCTTGAGGATTTGTTTATAACAAATATTTTTTAATCAACATTTAACCTTCGACATATACCAAATTAAATTATAATAAATATCTATTTTCATTCAATAATTATAATCATTTTCTATTTGTTGTAACAAATATCTTTTAATATCTATCAATATATAAATTATATCAAGGTCAAACCCTGTGTTGTAACGTTTCTTAGCTAACCTGTTGGCTATCCTCATCCCGAATTAGCCTTCTCACGAGGGTTAATCAAAACGAGGAAATTAGGGAAGATAAGAAGGAGTTATTTTGATTTTCCTTTAAATAAATATTTTAGACGTTACAATAGTATGGATTATAATAATGTATTTATTGCGATAGCGCTGACTGCACTATTACCCTTATACAAGTAGGTAAGAAGGAAGAAAAAACCTTCATATTTTTATGATTCTACTCTAGACTGAGGGAAATATTTCACGAAATGGTGCACTTTAAAAAAAAAAAAATATTTATTGAAACTTTTCTTTAAAAAATTGTTTATAAAAAAAGTAAGTAATATAAAAGTAAATCCTACTTAAGTCTATGAAGAAAGCAATGTTGAACATATTTTTAAAATTTCAGATCAATCGGTGAAGATTGTGGCAGAATTGAAAATTGAGACATTTAAACATTTTGTTCGCTTGCTCTCATTTGTTTACATTTACAGCTCTTGATGAGCAAGAGAGACAGACAACCAATGATCTGCCGGGCCTGTGTTTTACTGTTTTATGTTTTTAAAGTTTGAGCTTGTTATAAATTCCTACAGTATATTGTTTTCAATGCAAATGATGAATCAATATTTAAAAGCTGTTTGTAGTTTTAAAAAAATCAATTAAGAAATTCGAACATTTAAACGTTCACAATTTTGTCACAATTTTGTAAATATTTTCAAGAAGTTTATTTACAAAATAACCTTTTATAAGATGTGAATGTTTAAGCCTGTTGCAGCTTTTGCTTGTTCGATAGGGGCTATCTGCTTATTTTCTGCAAAAAGAAATTTGTTTGGCTAAAACGGGAATTTTTACAAGTGCCGTGACGCGGGTTGAGGGGTGCGGGTGTGCAGTACTTACATTTTGGCAAGTCCCTGTCCAAGCAAAAAAGGCACAAAACTTCACTCCAAGGGTGCTTCACTCACTCAGAAAAATTTTGCGAATCTCGCTATGCACTGCAAAACCCGAGCACTTACGAAAATCGTGTAAAAAATAAGTTTTATAAATCGTGTACTAGAGCTGTATTAGTTACTTGACTAGTTACTAGACCTGTCAGCTGTTTCGCAGCGACCTCAATTAACGATTACTACAAAGTATGGTCGGTAAGGCTGGTCACATACACTTTCGCATCATTATGTATATGCCCGGTCTTACCGACTATACTTCGAGTGCAGTTTGTAGTAATCGTCAATTGAGGTCGCTGCGAAAAAGCTGACAGGTCTAGTAACTAGTCAAGTAACTAATACAGCTCTAGTACGCGATTTATAAAACTTATTTTTTACACGATTTTCGTAAGTGCTCGGGTTTTAAAGTGCATAGCGAGATTCGTAAAATTTTTCTGAGTGAGTGAAGCACTTTTGGAGTGAAGTTTTGTGCCTTTTTTGCTTGGACAGGGACTTGGCAAAATGTAAGAACTGCTCACCCGCACCCCTCAACCCACGTCTCAGCACTTGTAAAAATTCCCGTTTTAGACAAACAAATTTCTTTTTGCAGAAAATAAGCAGATAGCCCCTGTCATACAACCAAAAGATTATCGATAAAAAAAAACGACACTTCAAACACATTATTTTTGCGGCCCCAAACACCGCGTATTGCTAAGATGTGGACAAAATGGCGGATTTGAGTAAGTCTACATTAATTTTTAGTGGTTTGAAAATGCTCCAACACCGTTAAATGAACGAATTTTTTAATTGACTGTATTTTAAACTACAAACAGCTTTTAAATATTGATTCATAATTTGCATTGAAAACAATATAATGTAGGAAGTTATAATAAGCTCAAACTTATAAAACATGAAACGGTAAAACATACAACTTTATTGTAAGAGGATAAAAGAAAGAATAAAAATATTATCGGAGGATATATAAAGATGCGTCAGTTTACATAAATGATATTTATTTATAACCTTTGCATATATCTTATATTCAAAAAAAAATAATTTTTTAAATTAAAGACTATATGCAAAATTTACGTAATCATTTTCATTACCTGAAACTTTCATTATTTTGTAAGAAATGGTTTATGAACTGGAAGATTTTTAAAAATTTTCAATTCATTCTATTTTTAATTGTTGTAATTATAAATATAAATAAATTATAATTATAAAACTAAATAAATATATATATATTTATTTATATTTATATATACATATATAAATTATATGTAAATATAAATAAGTAAATATCTGAAAAAGCATAAAATCAAAATTGTCGCATAAACTAAGAATCGTGCAAGAGATAGATCATGGTTCGAGATAACGAAGACTACCTGCAGAGTTTTCCGAAGTTTTTGGAGCAAAATCTCCACCCTCGATAATCTTCGAGTTTTCGAATTCGAAAGAGGAGAAATGAGAATAGAGGAGAACTTGATTGCACGCGCATAGCAAGTCGGTCTCCTACTCTTAGTCACACGGACATAGAGGTTCAGTTGTGCGCGTCGGTCGGCGTTTCAAATATGCGATCACTGGATAAGAGTCTTATGACGAGAACTCGCGTACACCTTAAACGACACTAAAATGTTGTACCCTCAGCGTCCTTGGAAACCGGTAATAGTACCAATTTGACGACAGGCCGTGTCAAACGTCCCGTTGCTGTCTTCAAGGAGACAGTTCTAATTTGTCCATCTGGTCCTGGATGCGTTTCTACAACCCGAGCCAATGGCCATTGAGTGGGAGCATATGCTCTTGAAGTCGCCCACCTTGATCGGCGTTGTAGGTCTTTGCCATTTCGGACGGTTGTGCTGCTCGTGGAGATACTCTGCTGACCACCTCTTCCAGAAAGTCTGATACATTTGTGTCAGAAGCATCCAACGTTCAGAAGAGGAAGTTTCTGACCACAAGCGTAGGCTCTGGTATCGTGTGAATCGACAATCTCAATAGAAAATGAGCTGGTGTGAGGGCCACCAGATCTTCTGGATCATCCTTGAGAAGCTGAATTGGCCTGGAGTTCTGACACGCCTCCACCTGGGCTAAAAAGGTAGGAAACTCCTCGAAGGTCAGGGTGGTGTCCCCTAACACCCTACGTAGGCGATGCTTCACAGATCGCACTGCCGCTTCCCACAAATCACCGAAGTGAGGTGCGGCTGGAGGATTGAACTTCCATACGGTTTGGTGTTCCGTAAGGTACCTGTTGATAATGGTAACCTACTGTGAAGCAAGAGGATACCCTTCTCCCTCGTCCGCCACTAGTTGATGCAAGGCTCGGATTGCCAAGTAAGGTGAAGATGGAACCCCGAAGGTAACCGTCTTGAGACAATAAGTCCGTATTTCCTCCTCAGGGGAGGACCTCCAAAGTAGCTTCTGGTACTTATAATCCGCTGGGTGGATCCATATCCGTCGGAACATCTTCTCGATGTCCGCTATAAATACTATGGCGTACTTCCGCCACTGTAGAATCACATCAATGAGCTCCGTCTGTAGCTTAGGCCCCTGATACAAAACGTCATTGACCGACAGTCCGTTAGTCGTGTGGTGTGATGCGTTGAACACCACCCTCATCTTCGTACTGGTACTGGTCTCCTTCACAATACAATGATGAGGGAGATAATACCCCGCAGTAGTCCGGAGATCCTCCTGGTCCGTTACCAGTTCCATCTCCCCCAGGTGAACGTAGTCGAGTAAGACACGTTCATATTGTGAGATATCTGGGTGATCAATAAAGTTCTCACAATTTTAGAGAAAATACTTTTATTTAGGGAAAGCGTACAGACACATCAGCTCTGACGACTGCATATATACTGACTCTCTAATGCCAGTCCTTCTATATCAATTCTCCTATCTCCGTTTATCGTATACCATTGTACTTCTATCTTCGCTTATACTTATTTCCTAAAATGCTGATCTTAGTACCCTACACATATTCCCTAAAAAAGTTAGGGTCCCTCGTAAATCGTTTCTCTATCTGTAGGAGAGAACGTTCAGCTGCAGCTCGTGAGTCCTCCAGACTCGACGAATGATTACGAAAAGGAAGGCGCACCACATAACGCCCCTCGGCAGTACGTTGGTGAGTAGTGAGAAAGTATTCCTCACATTGTTCATCGTCCATAATTTGTGTTATTTTCGCAGGTAAACCTCCTGGATGACGAACCTGCGAAACAGAGCCAGCAATTCACAGTCCACCGTAGTCTGTAGACCCGATACTGAACTCTCTCGAATACCAGACTGACCTGTTATCAAACCAGATGTGATCCAGCCTAATATAGTTTGTTGTGCTATTAGAGCACCTCTTTTTCCCTTTATTACACCCTCCCTGAGGATGTCAGCATATATGTCGGCTCCTAAAATTATTTCCAGGACCCCACCCTGATTTATAAAAGGATCCGCTAGTGCAAGATCCCGTACATGAGACCAATTCCTCAATTCATTACTCTCTGGTGGTACGTAAGTAGTGAGCCTAGACAATACTATAGCTCGGACACAGAAATCCTGAGAGGGGTCAATTCGTGAATGGACTTGTATGTCCACAAAGCCTCTTGTCGAAGACTTCTGACTTCCCACTCCGTAGACACTGATGACAGCAGATCTTCGTGATAACCTCAGTCATTGAACCAAGGATTCCGAGACAAAAGAGGCTTGGGATCCCTGATCTAGAAGGGCTCGCACTGGTAGTTGTAATCCACCAGGCCTCGTAACGTAAACCAATGCTGTCGCCAGTAACACTTCCTCACCCAGTCATGACCCAAGTCGTTGCGCATCTGCTGGAACAAGAGCAGAATTAACAAACACAGAACTATTAGGATTTTAGGTTGAAGTAGGATGAGGATTTGAGGATCTTGTTTGTGTGGTTAATTCCATGGCCAGTAGAGTGAAGTAGAGTGCGATGACTTTGTTGACAGCGCTTTGTTGATGGGCATTGGCGCCAAATATGTTTTCCGAGACAGTTATAGCAGACCCCCTTCTGCCGTACGAATTCTCTCCTCTCTGGTACTGTCTTGTTAAGAAACCCTGGGCATTTCGGATAAAAATGTTTACCTGAACAAAACGTGCACACATCCTTATTACTAGTTGCAGTATTGTGAGAGTTCACCCTTTTCGAATTCTTATGAGTCACTGGAACGGATAAAGTTTTGACCTTACCAGCCAAGGTGACATCCGACGCCTCGACAGCCTCCAAGGTAATAATCCTTCCGATCAAGAACGATTTCAGAGCAGCAAAGGTAGTTGGAGCAGTAGAGGCTCCCAAACTGACCTCCCAAGCCTTTCGCGTAGCCGACTCAAGACGCTGAGTCGTCAAGTGCACTAAGATATCGTCCCAATGACCTTTAGGTCGACCCAGCGCTTCAAGAGCCACCACCACCTCTATCGTGTCATTCACTAACACTCTTAGTTCCGAAGCGAACTCCCTTGTCATCCCTGAGAATCCACACAACTTTGACAGATACGTGCTGATAAGTATCCTCTTATAATCGTACCCGTCAACCAGTATCTTCCAGGCCCGTTCAAAATTTTCTGTAGTAATAAGGATATTGTGTAACAGCTGACCAGGTTCCCCAGCCAAACTGACCTTTAACTAGTGAAGTTTTTGAACCGGTGGTAGTTCAAGGTCATCCTTCATCATCGACGAAAATAAATCCCTGGACGATGTGGTCAATCCGAAAAATCACCTGAGAACTTCGGTAGTTCCAACCGTGGAAAAAGTTGTCTACTCGATTGTGTAGACCCGGGTTGATTTACCGTCATTCTCTCAGAAGCCCCACTCGGTTTAGGTTCGACCTTTTGCATCGTGTCGAGAAAATCAAGGAAATGAGCCTTGCTCTCATGATATTTTTCTTCGCCTCACTGATAAAATCCTTGACGAAATTAGTCATTATCAGCATCCGATTCTTTCTCCATTAACAATTGGTCGTTCGATGTGTCGAACTTTTTCCAGACCTTTTCTAGTGTCTCCAGTCGTACTTTCACAGTATTTGTGTTAATCTTTTCACGCCCTAACTTTTTCAAATTCGAAACTGAATTGTAAATAGAATTGAAGTATTCTGCCTGCTGTGAGGCACGCTCTTTAAAGGTCGACATCCTCTAGATCAAGAGATTCACTATAATACACGAGGTTCAATCGAAATAAAGGTCACTTTTTTTTTGATTCGTCCCGTTCTATTCACAGAACGCCTTCTCTGTCAAACCTGTCACCTTCAATACTGAGAGTTACGTAACTCTCCAATTCCAAATAACGGTATCCACTTTTGAAAAGTTTCAAATCACATCTTTATGAATATCCCCCTTTCTTTTCAGGACTAGCTTCCAAAAAAAAAGTTTCACCAAGGATCCGGCTCGAAGGACCAAATGTTCGTTATTGAACTTTATTATTGCCGGTCTGGTAATTATTTGATGCGAGGAATTGAGGAAAAAAGAAAGTGAGCAGACACATTTCGCATGAGGAAACACATGAAAAAGAAACCGTTGAGAAAGGATAAAATAAGAACCACTTTATTTGAAAAGGATGAACATTTTAGTTTAAGAACTGTTAAACTTCCGTACGCACGATAATAAGCAGCGTGTACCGAGTCGTGGTAGAGTAAGACTGACTCCCCTCTTACACCGCTCCCAGCTACTCAATCCACCGGGTGAGGAGATAAGAGAGCCAGGCACACACAGAACCCGATATCGCACACAACCGCGATAGATATACATATTAGAATCCTAAACAGTCTAGTTCCTTTTGATCAAAAGTTTGTGGAGTCTTAGGATTCAGTACAGACTTACTAGTCCCTGCAGGTATATATTCATCTTCGTTCGTATCACTGTCACTATCTCCGTCATTATCTGAGCTTTCCCTGTCACTTTCATTGGCTGTGTTTTCAGCAACATAGGCTCAGTCATGTTTTCAGTGATATCCATAGGCTAAGTCAAAAATCCATTTTTTGCAATATTTATAGGTTTGACCTTGAATTGACCTTGATAGTGATTCGATAGGGTCAAGTGGACATCAAATTCGGATTCAGAGACCCAAAAAACGTATCATTACGGTCTCACATAACCATTTTTTCTTAAATTTTCAATACCGTGTAAACTTTATATATAACGTAAATAACCTCTAATTGACCTATGAGGTCTTGATTGCAAAATTTTTGATAATACCATATCTGGACGGAAAATTTCCCGCTCTTTCCGAATCTGCAGTCAAAAATCCATTTTTTGTAGTATTTATCGGTTTGACCTTGAATTGACCTTGATAGTGATTCGATAGGGTCAAGTGGACTTTGGATTCGGATTCAGGGACCCCAAAAACGTTAGTAATAGAGGTCATTTCTAATAAGTGTTTTTTTTGGCGATTTTCAATTGACCTAAATTATGACGTGGTGGGGGTAAACGGACATCAAATTCGGACTCAGCTTTCTAAATTGCTCATACAGGGAATTTCAGGCTGTCTGAGAAAAATAATTCAAAATACAAAAAATAGAAAAATAAACTGTTAAAGATGAACCAAGCGGCAAACTATCAAATTAGAGACCTTAAATATCTGCCCATTTCGAAATCATAATTCTGATTGCAAAATGTAAATATAAATATATTCACATATTTTTAATTATTTTAACAAATTCAGTTTTTGATAATTTGTTTCTTTCACCAAAATTTTTTTGTGTTGGTCGAGTGGCGTATTTATTTATTTTAAACAAATTCAACTTGTTTAAATAATTTTTGTTTCATAATTCGTTTTTTCCACGCAAAATTATTACTGTTGGAACATTTATCAACAATCGTTACTTAATTTTTATTTATTTAAACAAATTGAAGTTGTTTAAGTCATTTTTTTTTAATTCGTTTTTTTCTGGATAAAAAGTATTAGTATTGCTCTAGTGGAATGTAGATTAACATAGGTTAATTAATTGTAAATTATTTAAATAAATTCCATTTGTTTAAATAATTTTTCTTGAAATAAATTTCTATCTAATAAATATATTGTAATACATGGAAATAGTGTCATCGTATGTGTCATTATTGCATTAGGTGTAGAGTTCGATTTTATTTACAAGCTATTTTAAATTAATCCTTCTTTTTTCTGATTGCTTGCAACTTCTTAAGTTTCTCATTTACTTAAAAATAAATTACTTCTTTGGTCTTTTCTATATTTCCTTTCGGTATTTTCTTTTCGGCAAACTGCTCTCTGCATTATACAGGGTTGAGACTGTCATTAAAGTTTTCTAATGCCAGCATTACACTCATTAAGGAAAAAGACTATTTCCACGTATTACAATATATTTATTAGATAGAAATTTATTCCTTTAATATTACGTCCCTACAAGGACTGTAATGTAGGCATTAGAAAAATTTAATGACAGTCTCAACTCTGTAAAATGCAGAGAGCAGTTCAAAAAATAATAAATATTCATAATTGATACGAGAAATGAATTCAAAGAAGTTCCGCCGAGCGAGAAGCCCAGTAGTCTTGAGCGCTGTCTGTGCGGCGATTTACTCTTTATTTAATTTTTCGAAAACAACAAAAAAAGTCAAGATGAAATCTACAGCATCGAAAGATAAAGACTTAAGCTTTATTTTGAGACCAAAAAAAAAACATGCCTTTTTTCTGCAAGTCAAAAATATTTTGATTTCCAAAAAAAATCGGTCAAATTTTCAATTTTTTAAAAAATGGTTATAAACATTTGATAGACCAGGAAAAAAGCTATCAAAAACTTGTGGGACAAAATTTTGTATATTGCATAGGAAAGAAGCTTAATACCTTCGAAATAGCACGAAACCGCACAAAATCGAGAAAATTCGAAAAATTCCTCCTCCCCTATCTCGGTAAATTTTTATCCAATCGAAAAAATCTTTTTCCCTTAAAGTTGTACCTATTAGGACTATACTTTACCCAAGTTTGAGTTCGATCAGACAAACTCGAATTCTGAAAGTGGTACACTTAAGGAATAAAATGCCCCATATGCATTATTTTTAGACTAGACTAAACTTAACTCTAGATGGGCAGTATAAGACTCAATCTTGTATTAGATGCGCTCTAGATTCATTTTAGATGCGCTCTGGACACAGGTATAGACAAATATAAATATCGATAAGGTCAGCATAGGAAAAATTTATGACTTTACTGCTTTACTGCTACCCTTATCAAAATGGGACTGAACTTTTTTTCGTCTAGAATGAGTCTAGCATGAATCTAGAATTGGTTCAATTCTAGACAATCGTGCTAGATAATCCTTAACTAGAACTCGTCTAGATTTTCGGTAGGGAAGGTATGATTATCCGATTTGTAACGATCTTTTCTTTTAATTAAAAAAATGACGAACCAAGTCCCCTATGTTCAACCCTAATTTCCCTTTAGAACTCGAAACAACTTTGCAACTGCCCTTTTTTTCCCCTCAAAAAATCGAAACAATTTTGACTTTCAGATTAGAGTAACGTCTACATATTTCGCGATTAATATATTGATACAAGATTTCAATTTTAGAAAATAACGTAGCCAAACGTTTAAACATTTCGAAAAAAAATTACGTTTATGATTCATCCTAACCTCCAAATTATACTCGTTCATTTTACCGTTATTGAATTTATCTCACAAAAAAATACATTTTACCATTACAATTATAGAACAGTGAAATTAATGGGATTTTAAAATGAAATTACCTAATTATGAAACACTACCACACTGAGAGAATCTTGGGATAGCAAGTTGACTACACTGCGTAGCGCAGCGCCATTATGGTTTTGAGTTTACGGCAGTCTCAGTTTTGAGCGACCAGGAGCCCCAATGTCTCCTTTACCAACACGTTGGTGCTGCTGTACACTCATTTTGGGCGAGCTGCTCGCCTAAACTGGGAAGGAAGCTATTCTAGTTCGTGGTAGCTCGGTCGTCGTATATTTGGTGTTGCATCTATACCTGTTGGGCGCGCCGCTATCCGAAGATTTTCTCAGTGCATAAGTCAAAATTAATTCAAGTTACCTTTAAAATCTTTTATATCCGCCGTTTTCCATTTGCCAGATTTACACGATTGTAATATATATATATATATATATATATATATGGGGCATTCTTTTCAACATGATACCCCCTGCTGCCCAAAATTGATGTAACTTAAAAAAATCGGGTTTGGGCTTAAAATTTAGCAAATTTTGTTTAGTTTTCAGAATCGTTGAGCGATGTATGAAATTCAAGATGGCTGACTAAATATGGCTTCGTGAATCAACAAAAACATTCATGAACAAATTATTTTTTTTAAATAAATTATAAATGGTCAATTTGAAATATTCCTTTTGGGCCTAAATTCTGACCAAACAAATACACTGCTCCCTCAAATTTAGCACGCCTCGGTTCTTCATTAGCAATTTGTGATTGAGTTTAGCAGGTAAAGAAGTCAGGGTCGTATTACGGTCGTATGTCGTAGTTGCGGGCTCCGCAATGATGTACATTGATGCTCATGCGTCGCACATGGCGCAAATGGCTTATTGGTTGCTTTTAAAGGGTTGCGTTTGATTACTTACCATACTTTCCGCGCTAGTAAACCACAGTGAAACCTGCTTTAGGGTACTGCACACTTTGCAGCTACGGTAGTGCCGAGCTGGCGACGCCTTCCTTTCGACTCCTCACCTCCCCTTACCTACATTTGGAAGCGAACCCAAGTTCTAGGAAGACGACAACTGAGTGAACTGCAATCGGTAGAGCCGAGCTGGCGACGCCTTCCTTTCGACTCCTCACCTCCCCTTATCTACATTTGGGAGCGAACCCAAGTTCTAGGAAGACAACTGAGTGAACTGCAATCGGTAGAGCAGTCTAATCATTTCCAAATCGATTTCAGTCACTAAAAGCTGAAATTTTTTTGGAAAATCCCCGATCTTGGATTCCGATATTCTGACCACACAATCGTAATCAGCGACCTCAAAAACTCCTGAATAATGATTTCCAAACCGATTTGAGAAAATTTAGTTGCTGAAAGCATAATTGTTGACATTGAGCCGCCATATTGGATCCGCCATGTTGAATTTCGTAATGTGTCTTATAGTTCGTCAAATTTCCCATGCAAACACATAATTTAGGTCCAAAAGGAATATTCGGTGCATGTTCATTGAAAGATTGTTGCAAGGGTACCTATAAAGCCGGGATAGGATCCGGGAACAAACGTATATTCTTATTTTAATTTCTGGTTCCGTTTCGCAGATACGAACCGGGTAGGTCCGGATAGCAAGTACACTTTCACTTAATGATTCACAAGACTCATAGGTACCATATAGAGACCAGATAGAACCCGAGTAGAAACGTATATTGTTATTTTAATTTCTGGTTCCGTTTTCCAGATAGGAACCATGTAAGTCCGGGTAGAAAGTGCACTTTCACTTAATGATTCACAAGTCGCAAGAGTATCTTATAGAGACCGGATAGGATCCGGGTAGAAACGTATATTCTTATTTTAATTTCTGATTCGCTTTTCCAGATAAGATCCGGGTAGGTCCGAGTAGCAAGTGCACTTTCACTTAATGATTCACAAGACTGAAGGGTACCTTATAGAGACCGGATAGGATCCGGGTAGAAACGTAAATTCTTATTTTAATTTGTTTCCGTTTTCTAGATAGGAACTGGTTAGGTACGGGTAGCAAGTGCACTTTTACCTTAAGGCTGATGGAATTTGAAAATTTCTTATGTAGAAAAACTCAGATCTCAGGGCACAACAATAACGGAGTTAAGACACCCAGACAGTAATTCGAGTATACCTATTTGCAATATGCATGGATGTCGAAATTATTAGAAGGATAATACAATTCCACAATAAACGCACTTTTTGAGGGGTTTTAATCTGTTCTTTTTCTTTTTTTTATTGATTTTTAATGTGTAGGGTGGCTCCCGACACCCACTGTTTTGAGACGCTTCTTGCGCGTGTGTTTAATTCTGTCAACTTTTCATGTGGACTTGAATTTTTCCAGCCAAAGGCAAAAGAGGAAAAATTTATAGGTTTAGATAGAAGAAAATAGAGAGAAGAAATAAATAAGGGGCGCTTGATGATAAGTTTGTCGAATACTCACTTTTATAGTCCCAAAATAGCGTGTAATTATTTCCTGTCAGAAACGGCGGAAATTTTGACTTCCATGATGGAAGAAATTAAATATTGACAGCTGCGACAGAGGCGCCCTGCGCGCGCAGCACGTGTTGGCTTCCTGCTAGAGAAATTCTCCCATTGGTCAATTTAATTCGATTTTGAATCGCGCGCCAGATTACAGTCAATTGCAAAATATCTCTAGCAAGAATCAATATTTAGTTTTATGCATCATAGAAGTCAAAATTTCCGCCGTTTCTGACAGGAAATAATTACACGCTATTTTGGGACTATAAAAGTGAGTATTCGACAAACTTATCAACAAGCGCCCCTTATTCATTTCTTCTCTCTATTTTTTTTTACCTAAAACCTATAAATTTTCCCTCTTTTGCCTTTAGCTGGAAAAATTCAAGTCCACGTGAAAAGTTGACAGAATTAGACACACGCGCAAGAAGCGTCTCAAAACAGTGGGTGTCGGGAGCCATCCTACACATTAAACTAGCTGTGAAGTTGTATAAACTTTTGTGCTCATTCAATGAGCACCTTGCTTCCTGTAAGAAAAAATGATTTGCTTCCTCATAGAGGAAGCATTAAGCTTCGATATTACTTGTTTCCATTTATATTTCCAGTTATATTTAAAAAATTCATTTTTAAAAAATTAACGAAGCATTACTTTTTTGTTTTTTAATGAAATACATTAATCATATAGGTCAATCGATTCGACTCATCATAAGGAATCTTCATTTTCCTTACGTCAACTCAAGATTTTGATTATTTGAAAACATAAAGCGAAAAATTAACTTTCAAAATGATAAATAAACATAACTTCCTTATTTTTTAATGAAATGCATTAATCATATAGGTCAATCAATTCGTCTCGATGAAAGGAATATTCATCTCCCTTACACCAGCTTTAAATTTTCAATATTTGAGAAGTTATAATGGTTGCTGCTGTTGATATTAGAAATTATAATTTATAAAATGCAATTAATTAAATATTTTACCAGGTGTATAAGCTTAAATCAGCTGTTTGCTGAGAGATAGCGGTAGTGAACATATTTAGCTACAATAGAAACGTCATGCTTTTTTTTGTGTGAGGTCGACACCTGTCTACATAAATCAGTGCACATAGTCAGTTTTTTTATACAACATAAATTTTTCCTTGAGTAATCATGTCTAGTTTTGTTCCAAAAAAGGAGCATTTGCGGGGAGCTCTACTTTTTTGCTTCAATTTGAAGAAATGGGCTGCCGAATCACATCGAATGCTTGTGGAGGCCTATGGTGACAGTGCTTTATCGGAAACAACTTGCAGAGACTGGTTTCGTCGGTTCAAAGACGGTCATTTTGACTTGAGTGACAAGAAGCGTGAAAATCGGCCCAAAAAAGTTGAGGACCATGAATTACAGGCTCTTTTGGATGAGGACGATACACAAACACAAAAAATGCTTGCCGAATAGTTAGGTGTTACTCAACCGGCCATTTCCATGCGTTTACATGCCATGGGAAAGATCCAAAAAATGGGAAAATGGGTACCCCATGAACTGAACGATAGGCAGATGGAGCGGCGCCAAAACACATGTGAAATCTTGCTTGGTAGACACAAAAGAAAGTCGTTTCTGCATCGTGTGGTGACTGCAGACGAAAAGTGGATTTATTTTGAGAATCCGAAACGAAGAAAATCGTGTGTCGATCCCGGGCAACCATCAACTTCTTTCTCAAGACCTAATCGCTTTGGACGCAAGACGATGCTGTGCGTTTGGTGGGATCAGCAGGATGTCGTCTACTATGAGCTATTAAAACCTGGTGAAACTGTCGATGCTCAACGCTACCACCAACAACTAATCAAATTGCGCCGTGCTTTGCGTGAAAAAAGGCTGGATTATGAAGAAGGACATGAGAAGCTGATTTTTCTTCACGAGAACGTCCCATCGCACACGTCAAAAATGGTCCAAAACTACTTGAAAACACTCAACTGGGAGGTGCTACCTCATCCCGCTTATTCACCAGACCTGGACCCTTCTGATTACCACCTGTTTTCGTCGATGGGTCACGCCCTCGCTGAACAACACTGCGATTCGTACGAAGACGTCGGAAAATGGCTTGACGAGTGGTTTGCATCGAAAGATAAAGACTTTTTTTGGCGTGATATACACAAATTGCCCGAGAGATGGGGAAAATATATAGCAAGCGAGGGAAAATACTTTGAATAAAGTTTATTTTATTTTCTGCAAAAAAAAAAGACTTTCTTTTGTCTAAAAAACAGCGGATTTAAGCTTATACCGAAAGATGAAGCTGAGTATCTTGCTGCAGCATTAAAAAAGAAAAACTTTTTGTCTAAGGGAATTAAAGGTTACGTTTATCGAAATAGAGAAAAAGACTTTCGGAATTTTGTTTCCAAGGATGAAGAAAATTTGTTGATATGCTGGGTAGACGTGAGGGGATTGATGAATGAATTAAACCCCGATATCTATATGGAGGAAGAGTTAAAAGTATTTATCGACTCCTCAAAACGAAGCCTACAAGCGGTTCTACTTCCCAATGGTAACCTATTCCACTAGGCCATCCAACAAAGTTGAAAGAAACATACGGAAATTTAAAAATAGTTTTGCACAAAATTAAGTATACAGAACACCAATGGAAAGTTTGTGGGGACCTTAAAATTTCCACTCTGATTTTAGGACGACAATTGGGTTTTACAAAAAGTCCCTGTTTTTTGTGTCTTTGGAATAGAAGAGATAGAAAGAAACCCTACCTACAAAAAGATTGGCCAAAGCGAGAAGATTTCCATCCCGTATCCAAAAATATAATATGTGAACCGTTACTAGATCCTTCAAAGATTTTACTTCCGTCTCTTCATATCAAACTTGGGGTAATCAAACAGTTTGTCAAAGCCTTAGACAAAGATGGCAAATGTTGAAATTCAGGGGCTGCGGTTTGCAGGTTTTCGGTTACCTAAAAGGAAAAGGGACAGTAGGGATAAAGTACGCAAGTAGTCTAAAATCTAATGAGCATTGTCGTAGTCACGAGGCATACAAACAATAGAGAATAATAAATCTTTTGGTTACAAGCATGGTACCTGAGTTCAGGTAAACCATCACTGGACTTTGTTATATGAGTTCTAGACCGCAAAGTGTCCGTCATAAAATACTGCTAGACTCAGACTAGACAAAAATGTGTCTAGAATGAGTCTAGCATCGTCTAAATTTTCGGTAGGGTTGTTTACACTCCGAAACCGACCTTCCTGTCAATGTGTGTATGTGTGTGTTTGACAGGCGAGCACGAGGAACAATTAAATACTATTTTTCGCGGAAATAACGCCACAACACTTGACACGTGGCAAGGGGCACTCTCCGATGGTGTTGAAATTACCCTTTTTAGATTCCAACACCCTGAACAATTTTGAAAAACGTGCATATCTCAATGTTTTTGTGATGACACTATAGGAATTTCAGGTTAGGAAATTTCACTGTAGGAAATGGTGATGGAAATTAAATAGTTACCATAATTCAAATTTTATTTCTTTGACAAATATGTATTTGAAGTAATTGTTTATTAATAATTTCGATTGAACTTGAGCTATAACTGTATTGTTTATTGATATATAATCTTCAGTGAACAATACAGGTTAATTTCATTTAAGGTGTTTAAGGAATTTAGAAAATGATTACTGAAATTGCTAATTATTAGTTAAAAATTTTATTAATGTAATTTAATAAAAAGGATATTTAATTGATTTTACTATTGGCTGATGCTATTGGTCATCAGAACAATAACTTTAGCCAATTGCTTTCAAAATTTATTCTTAGGTGGATTGAAAATTTATAAGGTATTTATGGTAATTAACCTTTGATTTTTGTTAATAATTATATTTTTTATAAATTAATTTTGGTCAGCTTACGACGCAATGGTATCAGGAGAGTAGAATCATGATAGAAGTGGCACGAGAAAATGATTAATATCTGCTATCTCGCTCTCCCGCTCTCTCTCTCTTACTCCAACGAGTAGTAGCGCTATTGTGTTGCATTTGGTTTAGAATCTATTAGGTGTACAACTTTGCTTCCGCCGTTTTTCGATAGATGACTGCAGCGGTAAGTGCCGGTTGAAATAGGCAGGTAAAAAATTTCATACAGTAAGCTTGGACATCTGTCAACATAACCACATCACCACATTAGTGAATTTGTGTTTGCATCAGAAGTGTATTCTCGATCGAAGATGTCAGTTTTCGAGCCAAATTCTCGTCATTTGCGGGAAGTGTTGATTTTCTGCTTTCATTTGAAGAAAACTGCGGCTGAGGCTCATCGAATGCTCTCAAGTGCTTACGGTGATGCTGCTCTTAGTGAAAGAACGTGTAGTAAGTGGTTTCAACGCTTTAAAAGCGGTGATTTTGATGTCGAGGACCGGCATGGCGGCGGAAGAAACAAAATTTTCGAAGATTCCGAACTGGAGGCATTACTTGCTGAAGACTCGTGCCAAACGCAAGAAGAATTAGCAGAATCATTGGGAGTCACTTGACAAGCAATTTCGAAACGCCTCAAAGCCATGGGAATGATTCAGAAGCAAGGAAATTGGGTTCCTTATGAATTGAAGCCAAGAGACGTTGAACGCCGTTTCTTTGCTTGTAAACAGCTGCTTCAAAGACA
>UCOK01018031.1:0-10405 GCA_900474325.1 Synergus umbraculus | reverse complement strand
TAATTTTATTTAATAAAAAGCCACGTCACACTGTTTAAAATAATTTCAGGAGAACCCTTGTTCATATTCTTCATTACAGCCAATAAGTCACTTTCCTTTTCTGTAAAGGGTGAACAGAATGAGGATTTTAATAAACTTAGCATTTTAAAATGAATGCAGAAGGAAAAAAAATAATCCGAAAAATTGGCATTTTTTCATTTGGTAGCACACTAAAGTAAGATGCGTTACAGTCTGAGAGAAACTAAAGAAGGAAAATGAAAATATTTTTAGAGAAAAAAAAAAGAAATGCTATAAATTATTTTCCGTGACTACAAAAATTATGGGTGAAGTTCCAAAAAACGGCACACCTCCGATTTTCTTTAGGCTCCGTATACTTATGTATTTCGATGCGCTGATTACGAATATGATAGTGATTATTCATCCGCATGAAATCTTATTGATATTCAAACAATATTAATAATAAAAAAATATTTTAAAATAATTTTGCTAAAGATTTATATGTATTATAAAAGGAAAATGTGAATTAAAAAAAACTGTGAATATATCGCGCCTAGCAGATTAAATTAATCTCTCTCCGATTGTTGAATTCCTAGAACTTGAGTCGCTCCCAATATAGATGAGGTGAAATGAGGAGTGTAGAGGGAGGCACCGCCAGCTCGGCGGTACAGTAGTCATTAAAGTGCGCAGTACCCTACGCTAAGCGGATAAAATTATGCTTTTTTTTCGTCCAGTGAAAAGTTTGCAAGTCAGTGCAAATCAGTGATCTAGTTGGCTCTAGTTCACTTTGGTTCGTTGTCAGTGTTTCGTTTTACGGACTTTTATTTATTATAAGAAATTAATTTTTCACTAACAGAAATATCCAGTACACTACAATTAATTAATTAATTATGAACAAAATTACAAATAATTAAACCACTATTCTACGAATAAACTACATATATCAATTATTTCTTATATTTTTCATTTATAATTATTATAATATTTATAATATATCACTCTAGTAAAGTATATTTGTTTACAGTAAAGAGATTTAATTATTTTTAATTTTGCTCAGAATTAATTAATTTGGATGTAATGTATGATTCCATAAGTAAAAAGAACATTTTTCATAATAAAAAAAAATAATGTATTTTTTCAGCATTTTAAACAGTGCGCGAAAAGTAACCAATCAGAAGCAACCAATTAAACATTCGCGACATGTGCAACGCATGCGCATCATCATGGAGCCGCAAAGGGAACACTGCTACATACGGCTGCATGCAGCCATGAGTTGTTTACTTGCTCGGTACCTCCGATATATGCGAACTAAACAACCGAGACCTAGCAGGAATCGGGGTTCCAGTGTATATTAATTTTTTTTTTTTATTTTATATATTTATCACAATTTGATGAGCCCGTTCCAAAGAGGAACAAATGTTTTCTACATTGAATATTTTTTTTAATCGATTATTTTCTACATGAATATTTTTTTATTAATTTATGTTAAATATTTTCTACATGAATATTTTTTTATTTTATTTTTAAAAATATTTTCTACATAATTAAATTAAAAATTAAATTATATTTTATTTTATTAAAATTTTTTTTATCGGAAAATTAAAAAAAAAATTTTTCAATAAATATTGACTTGTCTTTTTTAACGATAAAAAATATTGACTTGTATTTTTTAACGATTGAAAAAAATATTATCTTGTATTTTTTTAACGATAAAAAAATATTGACTTGTATTTTTTAACGATTGAAAAAAATATTATCTTGTATTTTTTTTCGCAATAAAAAAATATTGACTTGTATTTTTTACGATTGATAAAAATTTTATATTTTTTTCGTGATTGAAAATATTAACCCTTTGCGGCATACATTTTTTTCTTCAACACATGTCCAAAAAACGCACCTCTTCTAACCTGTAAAGTGGGCAGGAAGTTGCTGTTTTCATTCCGATGAACAAAACAGGGAAAAAAGTCTAAAACAGGGTAAAAAAAATTCGTCATAGGTAAAAAAAAGATTCAGAACAAGGCAAAAAAGACTTTTTTTCCCTCTTCTGAGTCTTTTTTGCCCTGTTATGAATCTTTTTTTTTACCTATGACGAGATTTTTTTTCCCTGTTATTAGACTTTTGTTCCCTGTTTTGTCCAGCGATCTGAAAACAGCCAACGTCCAGCCTGCTTTACACGTTAGAAAACTTGCGTTTTTTGGACATTTATTGAAGAAAAGAACATATGCACCACGGGAGGGAGGCATTTTTGTCTCGCGCGACGTTTGCAGCACTCGTCTTCGGTCTCGAGGCGCCTTCGGCGCCCTCGACCTACGACTCGTGCTGCAAATGTCACGCTCGACAAAAAACGCCTACTTCCCTCCCTTGGTGCATAATATACTATTTCATAACACAATCATAAAAATGGCTTGATTCGTGCCACAATAGGCAATCGATATATGGTAAGCTTTTTGACATAACGTTGTATAACTTCAGTATATAATAATTCCAAATGATGGCTCTGTTCGCACGGTGTGACGTCAGAGTTCAAAAAAGACTCTTGTTTGTAAGAGTCTGAGTATTTTCGTAACGCTCTTGACTTACGAAAATATGAGCACATTTACCGGCAGAGGTGAGTCAATGTTTTTAACCACAAGTGTATGTAGGGTTATGTCCGTGGTTATGTCAAAAAGCCTATCATATCGATTGCCTATTTATACACGAATCAAGCCATTTTTATGATTACGTTATGAAAAGTATCGTACGGAACTTGTGTAAACTGACGCCTTTTTTCTGAAACTCACGCGCTGTTTTTGTAACTCGTCTTCGGCAAAAGCGCGTCGTTACAAAAACATCGCGCTCGTTTCAAAAAAGCCGTCAGTTCACACATGTCACGTAATATACTATTTTCACTCTTCTGAGTCTTTTGTTCCCTGTACTGAATCTTTTTTTTTTTACCTATGACGAGTTTTTTTTACCCTGTTATTAGATTTTTTTCCCTGTTTTGTTCATCGGTCAGAAAACAGCAACGTCCAGCAGTGTCTCTAGCTCGTGGGATTTTTTGGTCCCCACTCTACGACCCACAAGCTCACGCTTTCTCTCTTTAGCAACAGTTACGAACCTATTGATAGAGAAAGGTAGTATGAGCTCGTAGGTCGTAGAGTGGGGTCCGAAAAATCCCACGATCTGGAGACACTGACGTCCAGCCTGCTTTACACTTTAGAAAACTTGCGTTTTTTGGACATTTATTGAAGAAAAGAAAATATGCACCAAGGGAGGGAAGCAGGCGTTTTTTGTCGAGCGCGAGACAAAAATGCGTCCTTGTTTGATAATATACTATTATCAAACAATTTTTCAAATATATGCACCTATATATGTACTTTTTTAACATTAAAATAGTTATTTATCATACGAAAATGCATAATACAGGTGATTCTAACGAGTGTGAAGTTTGCAGCAATGAGGCAAATGCTGCAATCACACTTTTAATAATCTCCTGTGTTCGCATGTGTATCATACACACTATTTTTTGCAACAGCCAAATGAGAAAATTTCTATGTGATCACTCTGACTCTGTACAAAGTAGAAAAGCTTCGGGAACATCTTTGATGTGTAAAAAAATTTATTTTAGTCACTGGTACATAGAATATAATTCAGGAACATATTCACAGATCCGAAGGCAGTTACTCTTACTCTACTACAATCCGAAAGTGTTCAGAACGTCGGAAATCTGCTACTGAGGATTTCTTACATATAATAAAGCTCACGAATTGGTACTGTGATCGAAAACAACCACTCTAAATCTCCAATGCATGAAAGAAGCCTCGGGAAAATTCTTGCTATACAGGAAACTGCTACACTGATGTACTACAACCTAGTCATATGGCTATACCATATTGAGATAACACCTTCAAGCTGAGCCCATACACGAAGCGATGATGACGAAAAGAGAATAAAACGAGCAGCGTGCTCCGCCTAACCCATCAATGACTTGCAAAGCGTGCAGAGTGATGCTCGTTTCTCTGTTATACAAACCATTGCACAGATTAATCCCAAATAGCCTCAAGAAACGCTGAATAGGACTGCAAACATCGACAACAGTTGTGATGGCGGAGAAACAGTTGTACTCGAGAATTTTTTAATACCCAGTAGGACTGTAAACAGCGATGTTGTTTTTGCTTCGTAGATGTGAACTATGGAACGCCCAACACGACTGCCAATAGGAGTGCTGACGGGAGTCTTTGGGAATTCTATAAATGCAGATTCAAAGAGCAATTTACCAGCAACAGTCTAGACTGCGTTACTATGAAGTGTGCTTAGTCTGACGAATGATATGTATCATTAGCTCAGCAGTGACTTTCAACACGTCTCCGTCGCTTACCGATTCATCAAAAAGTGTCATTTCTAAGTCAAGGAACACTCCCGTTTTAAAAATGACATTTATGACTTTCGGTAATTTTGGGTTGATAAATTACACTTTCAGTCATACATTTGAAATATACAGCAGGAATGGAACAGGCAGGCTGACACTGTTGTGTAGAAGGGACTCAGAAGTCGCTGAGCAGGATTGAAATCAATGTCCATGATTCTGCTGCGTAGATGTAAACTCTGAAATATCTTGCTGAGTTTGCTCGAGACTTTGTAAATACCCTGTAGGACTGGATATAGCGAAGTGAATTCTGCTGCGCAGATGTACACTCTAGAATTCTCAGCACGACTGCCAACAGCTTTGATGACGCATTCCTCAGGAAATGATGAACAGGGTTGTAAACAGCGGCGTTGACTCTGTTCCGTAGGTGTTAACTCTGGATCGAACACCACGACTCCCAACAGCTATGATGACGCATGCCTTGTGAAACGTTGAACTGAGCTGCAAACATCGACAGTAACTCTGCAGATGCGTAGATGTAAATTCAGGAATGTCAAGCATGACTGTCAACCGCTGTTACAACGCAGGCCTCAGGAAACGTTGAACAGTACTGCAAACACCGACGGAGACTCTGCAGATGTGTAGTCATAAATTGAGGAATGTCAAGCATGACTGTCAATTGCTGTTATAACGCAGGCCTCATCAGGAAATGAGGCTCGTTTCTCTGCTATCCAAACCATTGCACAGGCTTTACTACTCGGATGAATCCCAAATTGTCACAGCAAAAGATTGAAAGTAGTATCTACGGTAGATCACTGTTCCTGACCAAGAGTCAGGAACATGTATGCAACACGTTAGTCTTACTCTGGAAAGCAGGTAAAAACTCAGGAAGTACTGCACAGGAACGGGATTCACTCTGACTCTGCAACGAAGTAGAGAAGCATCGGGAACATTTTTGTTATATGGGAAACTGCTACACTGATGTATTGCAAAAAACCTTCAAGCTGAGCCAGTACAGGAGACGACGATGATAACAAGAGAATAATACGAACAGCGTGCTCCGTCTAACCCATCAATGACTCGCAAAGCGTGCAGAGTGATGCTCGTTTCTCTGTTATTCAAACTATTGCACAGGCTTTACCATTCAGATGAATAGCCTCACGAAACGCTGAACAGGGCTGCAAACTCTGATGTTGACTCTACAGATGCGTAGATGTAAACTCAGGAATGCCCAGCATGACTGTTATCAGCTGTTATAAAGTAGGCCTCGGGAATCGTTGAACTGGGCTGCAAACACCGATCTTGTCTCCGTAGATGTGTATGTGTAAACTAAGGGTGCCGTCCTATTGCAGCAGCAAACGCAAAGTAGAAAGCAGAAAATCATAAGAATGAAAGGGAGATGACGGTACCTGTAGTTTTTCTTTTCTTGTGGGCTTGAGCCTCTCGGACCCCCCGCCGTAGCGCCATCGCTTGACCCCCTGGATCTCTATACACGTTTATTTTCCTTGGCTTTTGTTCTAAAAGTTGGTATATGACAATCGCTGATGTGTTCTACACATTTTTATACCCACACTTGCATACCAAAACCATTCCGTTTTGTATAAAATATCGTGTGTCAAGACTCAACAAACCACCGCTTTGACGTCCTCAGCCGTGGTTTTCTGAGTCGTGACACAATATAATATATCTATAATTTTCATTGAGTAAAATAGAGAATGTAATTTAGAGTTTAACACTTGTGTCCAACGTCCTAAAGATTTATATGAAATAATATTTATAATCATAATGATCAAGCGAAAAAAAATGTAATAATTTGAAATATTACGAAAGAAACTTATCTGCAGATCCACAGAAAAAATCGCATATACAGGACTATAGTTAGTTTAAAAAAAATTTCTAAAAATCATTCACCTGTAACAAAATTGTATTTCGATTCCAGCTTAATTTGAAGTCGCACTCGAATTTAACAGATTCTGAATTGATGGCTCGGATGCAATAACGTTCCATAAATTTATTTCGCCAAGAAATGTTGGCCCCTGGACAGCTTTTAAAAAAGTTTTTAAATTAATACTTTCAGATACATATTTTGATAGGTTAAAGTATTAATTTCAATAATTTTTTTTTAAACCTGTCCAGAGGCCAACATTTCTTGGCGAAATAAATTTATTGGACGTTATTGCATCTGAGTCCTCAATTATAACTCCTCCTGACTTTCTGAAACGTTCATCAACTGTTAAACGTTCGTCTAATTTTGTGAAAGTGTATAGTCCTCAGCCGAATCTCTTCGTAATTTTTACCATGAGTTTGTATTAATATTAGGTTCAATTCCCTGGAAGATTATATCTGAGAAATCATTTCTATTGGAGTTATGGGGGTGAGTAGACAAATCGAAAAACACCTTCTCTCAGAAACTAATGGACCGATTTCTATGCGAAAAAAATATATTATGTGGGTCCCAATGGAGGGATTTTTTTGAAAAATTATGGGACATTTTAATCAAAAAGAAAAGGTAAACTGTGATTCATGAACTTTATTAAATTATACCTTCACAAAAGACCAACTTTTATTAGGCGAAACGATATTTATTTTCATATTTCCTTTCCTCTTTCTCTTTCCTTTTCTCTTTCTCTTCCTTTTTCCTTGCCAATTTTATCTTCGCGACTCCGTTCACTTTTTTCTTCCTTTAAGATTCTCCAATTCAATTTTTTCTCTTAGCTTTTTTTCTTTTTCATCCAAAAGTTTCCTTTCCTTTTTAATATTTTCCATTTCTCGCTTCAATTGTGATGATTTGAACCATTCCTCTTTTTTTAAATTCATTCTCTCCTTAAACTTTTTTTCTTCTTCTCTTTCGAATTTCTTCCATTCCTCCCATTCCTCTTTTCTTAAATTTTCTTTGTTTTCTTCACATTTTTTTAATGATTTTTCTTCCTTCCTCATTTTCTCATCTTCTTCATCTACTTCTACTTCTTCCTCTTCATTTCCCTTCGTTTCAATGATGTTGATAAGTCGAGGTTTTTTGTTTCTAGTGCCTAGTGGTCGTCCACGTCTTTTTACATCTTAAAAAATTTTAATTTTCCATTTGATAAATAGTTTTTGTTTTAATGTTGTTTTTTAAATTTCTTTTTAATTATTTAACGAGTTGAGATAATGTAATCGAATTTTTATGCGAACGGGTTGATATTGTGAAGGTTGTTATTGTGAAGTTCGAGTGTACGTTGTCACTAAGAATCCTATAGGGATTGTGTCCAATGGTATGGTTATGAAAATTATATTTAAATTAACGCGCGTGAAAATATTATTTAATTATACAATTTATTACAGGTGTGTATGTGTGTGGATTAGTGTTAGTCGAAGATAAGATTCCGAGAGATTAGAATTATAACGAGCGTGTAAGAAATCGTGCGAAAGTTATCCTATTGGAACATAAAAACCGAGCGAATAATGAGTAAAACGCGTGTAATTAATTATTAAATCAAACTAGTGTGTAATTTCTCAAATTTATGCTAAATTCAACAAGCTAACACTTTAACTTTAAATTTAATTGAGTTATTTCGAAAACCTACCATGTCGAAAATCAACAAAAAAATTTGGATTTTTTTTATATTCTTTAACTTTGCGAGTAGTGTATAGCTTTTCAGGGCTAGCGATACTTTACCAGAAATTTTGTTTCTCCATCTTGTTAAATTAGTAAAAAAAATTTAAATAACAATTTTGAAAATAATGATTCATACTGCCTCATTGGTCCTAACTGTTTGTCATGTGTATTTAAAGATTCCTTAAAATCTTTTCAATACATTTTTTGATATATATTTTCATAAATTTCATATATTAACCAACCTTTATCCTTTTCCAAGTTTTCACAAAATTCATCTAGAAATTTTTGGAGTGTCCATCTACAAATAATATTTTTCAGTTATTTAAAAAAATCTTTCAAATTTTTTAATTCTAAAAAAGTTTGTGATTTAATACTTTCTACAACGAGCAGGACGATATAAGAGTGTGTTCTATTTTTTTTTAACTATTTAAGATTTTTTAAAGTTCATTTATTTATTTTCATCAACACATGTCCAAAAAACGCAAGTTTTCTAACCTGTAAAGCGGGCTGGACGTTGCTGTTTTCAGACCGATGAACAAAACAGGGAAAAAAAATCTAATAACAGGGTAAAAAAAATTCGTCATAGGTAAAAAAAATATTCTGAACAGGGCAAAAAAGACTTTTTTCCCCTCTTCTGAGTCTTTTTTGCCCTGTTATGAATCTTTTTTTTTACCTATGATGAGTTTTTTTTACCCTGTTAGATTTTTTTCCCTGTTTTGTCCAGCGGTTTGAAAACAGCCAAAGTCCAGCCTGCTTTACACGTTAGAAAACTTGCGTTTTGTGGACATTTATTGAAGAAAATAACATATGCACCACGGGAGGGAGGCATTTTTGTCTCGCGCGACGTTTGCAGCACTCGTCTTCGGTCTCGGGGCGCCTTCGGCGCCCTCGACCTACGACTCGTGATGCAAACGTCACGCTCGACAAAAAACGCCTACTTCCCTCCCTTGGTGCATAATATACTATTTTTGAATGAAAGTGCATTTGAATGACTAATGCGCATTTTCCAAAATTGATGCATTTTTGGAATGGAGGAGAATTCACATGAGATCCAAGAAACGTCATTGTTTGACTTAAAAGTGACTAAGATGTTTGTAGCCGATACTGGTGACTAGATCTTGCCAGAGTAGAGGATAACGACTTTAATCATCGAACTCGTCTCTGCACCAACTAGATGCCAGGCCATTTTGGATAACTTTCAAAAAATCAAATGAAATCTCTTATATTTTTCAATACAAAAAAAAAAATAGAACCCGTTCTTTTTTAACAGATTGTATTACACAGCAACAAAAAAAAAAGTGTCGCGTCCTCAGATCACGAAACTTATTTTTGTGTGTCCAAGTTATTAAATAATGAAGAAAAATTAGTACGTTTTATTTTGTAGAGCTAGTTGAGCTTCGTATATTTTGTTATCTTTCTCCAACTGGTTTCTTCGTATTGGGCTTCCAGTTCTTTGTCCACATCTTATATCACCATAGGCAATTTCGTCATCCAATATTGAATTTTTTAAGCAGACTGTATCATTATAAAACTGTTTTACAATTTTTATTATTAATGGAACATCCGAGATCGAATTCACAGATAGTTGTAAATTGTAATTATTAAATGAAATTTAAACGTACTTAAAAATTTCCAAATATTTGGATGTGAACCACCCAACTTAGCTTGTATTCTGCTGTGGAAAGATTCCACTAAGTTGTTGGTGCGCAAACTTTTCCCAAATACGGAAACAACTTTTGAGATTCTTCCCCACTGTTTTTGCACATATATGAGAAAAGTCATAATTTTCTTTCGACATTTATCATCATACACATGTAGACCATTCTTTAAAATTTTTAATCCTGGAATAAACATTTTGGCAGGAGCTAATGCCAAATTGCATGCTTTTTTTAATACTTTATTCGGTTGCTTCTTCAGTCCTAGCTTATTCCACCTTTTCCGAAGAGCCTTAAAAGGAAGTGAAAATTGTAGAAATGCTAACACTTTTTTTTTAAGGGTTTAGTACCAAAGAACATTTTTGAAAAATTTATTTTCTAAAAAGTGCAAATTATTATAATAAATATATGTAAAATTGTTGGGTTAATCGTTATTTTGGTCATAAATATCGAGAACAGATCGAAAAACGCCCTTTGAATGCCAAAATGGGTGATCAGGTGTACGTGGTCAAAGATACCAGACAAGGTAAATTTGACAGCCGTGCCCATGGTCCATACACCATTGTGGGATTCACGGTGAACAACAACGTGACTTTAGAAGCTGAAAATGGAGAGCGATTTTCTAAACATGCGGACAAGCTTCTGGTGGTTCACTGTTGAATACCATCAGTGGGTTGCCCTCATTTAAGGGAATTCGCTGAAGTTGGAGATGTGCCCCGCAGGCAAAAAAGCCTGGACTTCGTGACACATGTTCAACTTCCCCAAATAACTTATATAGTTCTAAAATTCACTTCCTAATTTTTAGATCCAAGT
>UCOK01018027.1:0-23446 GCA_900474325.1 Synergus umbraculus | reverse complement strand
ATCCTATAGTTATGATTAAACGACCAAACGGAAAATATAGGTTTTGTTTGGACTTTCGGAAAGTCAACACAGTGACGAAGAAAGATGGTTACCCGATACCCTTGATGGATGAGATCAAAGATGCTCTTAAGGCCGCGAGATATATATCCAAGGTAGATCTGAAATTAGCATATTTGCAAATACCATTAGAGGAAGAGTCCAAGCCTCTAACCGCGTTCATAGTTCCTGGGAAGGGGATGTATCAGTTCAAAAGGATGCCTTTTGGGTTGACAAATGCTCCCGCAACCTTCCAGAGACTGATGGACAAAATAATAACACCCGAATTAAAGCCACAGGTCTTTTGCTATTTGGATGATATAGTAATCGCGACTGATAGCTTTGATGAGCATCTAAAGTACTTAGGGATAGTACTGGATAGGGTAAATAAAGCGGGATTAACGATTAGCCCGGAAAAATGCGAATTTGGCTGTTCGGAAGTCAAATATTTAGGTCTAAAAATAAACGAAAGAGGTATACAGATAGATGAGGAAAAAATTAAACCAATTCTGGAATACCCAGCGCCAAAAAATATAAAACAATTACAAAGGTTAATTGGAATGGCGAGTTGGTAACGTAAGTTTATACCACGTTTTGCGGAAACGGTGGAACTGTTTATTGAGGAAAGGTAAAGCCTGGGAGTGGGGAAAAGATCAGGAAGAAGCTTTTGAGAATATTAAGAAAGCATTAACATCGGATCCGATCTTAGTACACCCAGACTTTACCATACCATTTCAATTGGAAACTGACGCGAGTACTATGGGGTTAGGAGCAGTTTTAACACAGGTTAAAAACGGAGATAGTCATGTAGTCGCTTACGCGAGTAGGGGCTTAAACGAGGCGGAAACAAGATATTCGGTAACAGAGCTAGAGTGTTTAACAGTAATCACGTGCCGGATGCACTCTCGAGAAAAAACGAAGTCGAGAAGCCGTTAGCCAGCGCCTTAGCGACATGCGTAGAGAAAACTCTAAAAAACCTAAAAGAGAAAACCGATGATTGGTATAAAGTCAAGGTTAGACAGGTGTTAAAGTATCCAAAAGAAAACGAGAATTGGAGAATTAGTGATTCCCAATTGTATTTTTATAGACCAGATCCTCTAAAGTCAAAGCTTTTACCAGATTCGAATCCATGGAAGTTAGTAATCCCTAAAAGATTTCGGAAACAGGTTTTGTTAGAAAACCACGACAACGTGCAGGCAGGCCACTTAGGAGGCGAGAAAACGTATGCGAGAATATCGGAGAGCTATTTCTGGCCAGGTAGTTATTCCGAAGTATTAAATTACGTTAAGAACTGCAAAATTTGTCAAAGAATCAAACCAGGAAACAAATCTAAAATAGGACTAATGGGTAAGCGGATAGTTGAACAACCGTGGACAATGGTCACAGCGGACATAATGGGCCCGTTACCTTTGTCAAGAAAGCGCAAAAATGGGTAGAGATAATTCCGATTAAGAAAGCGAACGGTAAGGAGATAGAAAAAGAGTTCTATAACAAAATAATTTCGCACTGGGGAACTCCCAGAATATTGTTAACGGACAATGGGACGGAGTTTGTTAACAAAACGGTTAGGGAATTAGCAGAAAAATTCGGAATCAGGCATGTAACCACACCAAAATATTACCCTCAAGCTAACCCGACCGAAAGGTATAATCGAACAATAAAGCAATTAATTAAGGCATACTTGGACGATGATCATACGTCATGGGACGAATATCTAGTCGATATCATACAATAAATACGAGTAAAAACGCGTCGACGTGTTTTACTCCAGCGTTCATTAATTTAGGTAGGGAATTACAGCCACAGCAATCCCTAAAATCGGAAATAGAAAATTCGGAAGAAGTAAAGTTTCAGGATGTAGATAAATGGACGGATAGGTGGCGTAGCTTCCAAGTGATAAAAGAGCAGGTTCAGAAAAACCTAGATGAGGCAAACCAAAGACAAGCAGGATACTATAACCTTCGAAGGAGGCCGCAAGAATTTAATGTAGGGGATAGAGTCCTTAAAAAAGTAAACAAGTTGTCAAAAAAGGCGGAAAGTAAAGCAGGTGAACTGTACGATAAATATGAAGGTACTTTTGTAGTAAAAAAGAAATTGTCTCCAACAATGTACGAATTAAAAGATTTAAAGGGAAAGAGTATCGGCAATTGGAACGTTAATGATTTTAAGTTGGAAAAAAGTATAGATAACGCGAAAGTGGAAGAAGAACCACAAGGGAATAAAGTAAAATCAAGTAAAAGTAAAATTTGTAAAGAGTAAACAAATAAAGTAAAGCTAACTGTAAAGAAAGAGAAAGAGCGACAACAGAAAATAAAGGTAAAGGTAAAAACTCAAAAAGACTCCAATTGGATACTCTAACTTTAACTCTAACTCTGACTCTAACTCCAACTCGTTGACATAAACGACTCCAACTCCAAAGTAAATGTCCTCTGTAGATGGAGAATTGAAAATGCAGGCTGTGCCAGCGGGTGAGGACGGAGGAGACTCTCCTCGAACACCTAGACCGCTGCAAAGGAAGGGATTGGCTGCAGCAAAGGAGGGGCCAGAGGGAACTCTGGGCCAAAAAGAACGCCTGAGGCGATATTGTGACTCAGGCGAGAAATAAAAAAAAAATAAAATGACACAGACTCTAAAAATTACTCAAACTCCCGACCCAAAGAATTTTTTTTTGTGTTTTTCGTAATGTTTCAGGTGGACAGATGGAACCAATAGGGGAAAGACGAGAAGGAAAGGAGGAGTTGGCGAAGCAGATAGTTAGAGTAGGGGCAATAAAGTGCCAATTTTGTAAAAAGTATATCCGGAGGGAATATATATATTTCATGATAGTTTTTGTAATGACAGGCCGTACAGATACAGGCAGAATCTGACGAGCTCTAGTCACGATAAGAGTAAATATATTAAAGCGAATTGGAAAGAAGTTAATATAAGATTTCAGGATGTATTGAGTTTGGAAGTTAAGGCGAGTCGAAAGAGAAGATGGGATATTTGGAACCCTGAGGGGGAAGTTGAGACGCAAGGGGTAGAAGTTTTGGATTTTGATTCTGAGCTTGTGTTGTTGGAGAAAGTTTCGGACATGGACCCAAACAACATGGCTGTTACTTTGGTTGCCTGAGTACAGGCTTGGGGGCGGGGCCCGAACTGGCGAGCAGCGGTGCTGCGCATCCTCGTTCGGCCACCTCGTTCTCTTTCTCTTGGGACTTGGTAGTGAGCGCACACCGATATCTCAGCTGTCGCGAATACTTTGTCTGTATTGTCAACGATTCCGCTTTCTGTACTTTTGGGATTTTGTGCCGGAGTTTACGGTAAATAAAGTGCTCCATATTCAGTAATAATTTTGGCATTATTTCTTCTCGCCCCACATGGCAGTTCCTTTCCCCTTTTCCTCCCAATAAATGCATAATCAAATCCCGATTATAAGATATTTGTAATATGTTAGGAAAAATATACTATAATATAGGGCTGCCAAACGTCCTTCCTTGGAAGGATTTATCCTTGTTTTTAGTCGTGTCCTTCTAAGTCCTTCGCACAACCCAAATGTGTTTGATTCGCCACTCTGTGCACTATTATTATATGAAGGTGGTTCAAAGACCTTTAAAGAGCATCGAAGGATTGACTGGGTCCTTTAAATACTCTTTAAAGGTCTTTGAACCACCTTCAAATAATGTAAGTACACTGAATGCCCCTTTGAACACCCGAAACTAGTATTCAAAGAATCCAGTGGGTCCTTTAAGCTCTTTGCAGGTACCCTGCCCTCCATTAATGCCTTCCTGTGTAAACATGTAAACCCAACCCTGGTTTCCATTAGAATGATTAGAATTAAATATCTGATGTGCAATCTGTCAATTCTTTCCTAAGTTATCGTACTGAAAACTAAAATTGTAGGGATATTATTTTAGCTCCAATCCAGAATCTGGGGTTCCCATTCTACCTTTATAGGTTATCCAATAAAAAGGAAAAGGGTAAAGTATTAATTGTTATTATTAACATAATTTAATGTAATACTTGATAAACTTAATTTGTAGAATGACTGATTGTGAGACTGAGAAAACGCAAGGAAGCGTTGGGTATAACGGTGACCGAAATTAATAACATTTCCAGCCAGCATCCTCCTGCCTTTGATAAAGGTTTGTAACTCACTTTTAAACTTTAAAAAAATGAATTGTACTGAAATCTGTACTTAAATCTGGAAATCTTTTTAAAATCGTCAAGAGGTTGCAAAAAATTACGTTTTTTAATAATAATCAATTTTATTGACTTCTTTTTTAGATCGCGTACTTTATCAAGCTTGGCTTAAATACCACGAGGCAGATGCAACAGATGATTTTCAGGTGGACCCTCCAGTTCTCCATCAAAAATGGCCATCCGCCTTCCAACACGTTTATTTTTGATTTTTTGAAAAAGGATCCACAGGTTTAAATTTACCTAAAAAAAATAAAAATTATGGATGAAAATCATTACGAGGAATTCTACAAAGATTTTCGTGAGAATCTTACCGAAACCATTAGTTTCCTAAAGATGATTTAATAAGGTATGTTTTCTTATTTAATAATTGTAATATTTATTAGTTCTTTTAGCACGATATATATTTCGAAAGAATTGACGGACTGGAGTGGTCTTTAGTATACTCTTTTAGTGAGGAAAATTAAGGTCAAGTTCGTTGGCCTCATGACTCTTCATAATTATTTAAAGGAACATTTAGTGAACTATATTTTTCGAAGATGGTTCAAAGACGTTCGAAGAGCATTCGAAAGACTCAGTCAATCCATTGATGCTTCCCGAAGGTCTTTGAATCACTTTCAAATAATAATAGTGCACTAAATTAACCTTTTAATAGCCGAAATTTGCATTCGGAGGATCCACTAGGTTCTTTTATACTCTTCGATGGTCTTGGAACCAATTCATGATTTTCTTATTTACATAGTTATTCTTATTCACTTTGTTTCGATTTTTCAGAAAATGAATTTCACTGGACATCGAGGCATTTAAAACTTTGGAGGCTGGTCGAAAAATGAAGTACCAAAAGCATTTTTGGGAAAAGGTTGCCGTCGTAATAGCGGAAAAGGGGTACACTGTGAGCGGTGCGCAGTGCGATAACAAGTGGAAAGGCATGCTCAAAATCTACAAAAAATATAAGGACAGCGTAAATACTACGAGGGAAGCAGGAGGCTGTGTTTGGGAACACTATGCGGCAATGGATGAGGTAATGTTAAAAAAAGCTGCAATCTCGCCTGTCGCTATATCCTCCAATTTGGAGGGATATCGCTCGGTAGCCAAGCAAGCTAATGAAAAGTTGATATACGTGGAGGATGTTGAAAACGTGCCTGAGAACGGCCAGACTACAGAGAAAGACGACCAGGGCCAGCCAAAGAAGAAAAAACAAAGAACTTGCAAGAGTTACAAGTCTCAGAAATCGTATCTTAGAGACTTATGCACGTCAATCGATCAAAAATTAACAGCTTCTCAATTAATGCAAGAGCGGTGCGTGTCAGCCATAGAAAATTATGTTGAATTTCTAAAGAATAATTTGACAAATAAAACTGGGTAGTCTTAAGTGTTTTTTGTAAACAAAGTTTACGATGTTACGTTCATAAATTTGATTTATTTTCGACGTAGTTTGTTCGTTTTAGTTTAATAACAATTTGTTTCACTAAATCATAAGAGATTATCTGTGATTTCTAAGAATTTGCTTAAAGACTGTTCAATGTTTTCTTCTAGATTTGTAACTTTTACTAACTTGTAAGAGATTATCTGTGATTTTTTCTTAATAAATTAATATAATGAAATTAGAAAGAATAGAATAAAGAGATTATTATAGAGATTATAGCATATTATATTATAGCATCCAATCAACGTATGAAAACAGATTAGTATGTTAAAATTAGTATGTTAAAGTTTTCTTAATATTTGCGAATAACTAAAAAAACTATTACGTAGGAGCAAGTGGTAAAAGAAGCTACGAATACTGATTAAAATGTGATATTTAATGTAAGGTCTATTATAAAATAATAATAAACAGTTAATTGTCCAAACAACCGTTTAGGCAATTTATTTTCAATTTACTCTTTATGAGGCTTCACAGTCTTTCTCCTATTCCTATTTTTTTCTTATTACCAAGAAATTTTTTTTTTAGTTGAAAAGTTAAATATTTAGTTGAAAATTCATCTCGGATTAAATTCAACTTGGATTAAAATTTGAATTTTTTGTATTTACAAGAAAATGAACAAATGGCTACGCTTAAAGAGTACTAAAACCAAATGAAAAGAGTTCTTTTCTGTTTGAAAAAGCAAAGAGTGCTATTGCAATATTTATTTTCATCTTTGTATTTATATTACAGAATTGTAGAGATGCTTTGGGTACATTTTGTGAACAATATTAATATCTCCTTCGCTGAAGATGCAAAGTGAATTCGTTTTTTTTTTTTGATCAGATGTAGTTTTCACATTTTCATTGCTACAGTTTACTGAAAAGTATTCATTCTTATTGACCGGAAGAAACGAATTATCATAAAGGATAATGATCGAATAATTTAATTCACATACCTAAAATGATATGAAAAATACTTATAGAAACCTTACTCCTATTAATACATCAATCATCCTTCACCTCACAAGATAAGGATCACGCAAGGCATCACGTAGTAATTTAACAATAAAGTGTTGAATATGGAATGTAATCTTATTTTTTCATAAACTTAATATAAATTAATTTTAACGCAATATAAACTCCCACTGCTCTCAAGGAAGTAAAAACTCAATACACATTTGTAAGAGTGAAATGTAATAAGAATTATAAACTTAAATTCTACACTCTTGTGTGAAAACGATAAATCATTAAATAATTATATAGTAACAATTTAATACACCTATCAAGACTTTACAGTCACATTGTATATACATATCAGTGTCTTCAGTTATCTTATTTTTATTCGCCAATTTCTAAAGTAACTCTGTTGCAATCTTTTTGAGCTATCAAAATCGCTAGCGTCGACACTGCTACTCTAGAAATTCACAAGCCCTACAGCTCTACAAGTCTCTTACAAGCTACTGTTACAAACCTTACAAACTTCTAAAATTATACTGAAATCTCAAAAATATAGCATAGCTATAATAGTTCACAATTCTTTCTTATATTCGGCGTTCGCTCTTCTCCGCCAAACGAAATACTCTGTATTGCTCTCTTGTCAAGAAAAACAATACTCGAAAGAGTTGTAGCTTTTGTGCTTTTAGGCTCCCTTCAAAGAAGGCATTTACAGGGCATTTTGGTTCTCGAGGAATCTTTTCTGGGTAGGAGGACTTACAAGTTACAATACAATCGACGAAGGCATAAAACAGCCAACTCGTAGGTAGTACAAGACGGAATGTAACGACTACTCTCACAAGGATGTTGGATCCAACTTGTAATCTCAAAATTCAATTTCTTCATTTTACTAAAGCAATTTTAAGCTTATAATTTTTTTTCATTCTGTAGCGATACAAAGCGAAAGAAAATGTGATTTTAATACTTTTTGAGTAAAATGAAGATTCAATTCTGGTGGTAATTTTGAATTCCTCGTTCAACGCAAAAATTATTAAAAATAATAATTACTTCGCTCTATAGGCACATGTCTATTTTAAATCAGAATACATATACAGAGCGAAAATATATCTACTTCCAATAATTATTGAGTAAAATGACGAATTTAATTTTGTGGATAGAACTTAAATCCAACACCCTTAATTATCTTTTATCTTTATCTCGGCTGCGATAGCTTGTACTTAATACTCTGTGAGACTAGCTCATTGTCATTTACAGATCTTTTGTATCTGACTACGCTAAGTGTACAACGTATATAGTTTTTTTTTAATATCAAGGATATTTTTATCTGAAAGGCAAGCATATGTTGGTACCAGGGCCAATCTGGTACCAAGCAACATAGCCAAAGAGTTTGTCATTTGAATTGCACCCGTTATAGATGAAGGTACGGCGACAATTATTATATCTTCTATATAGATTCCTTTTTATTCTCATCGACAATACTCTACGATGCTAGTCTATTGTAATTTATGCGTTCTAGTTGGTAAGCCGGATATTGGTTCTTCACGTGATTCTGATGAAAGCTATCACGAGAGACATCATGATTGTTAACAAACTCGATAGAAAAGACGCTACAGAATTCTCGCCATCAATTTTATTCTTCCACGAAAGAGTTCCTCCATCGTCGTTCTGCATATTTGATCCGTCAGATTTTCTCGGCGGTATAATCATATTTTCATCCACTGTTTCCTCGTTGGGACCTGCCAGTTGCGAAACTTCTTTCGTTAACAAAATAGGCTCCGGAGCTCTCGTTGTCATCGTCGTGGTTGTTGTTGTAGTTGTTGTCGTAGGAGGTGGCACAGTTGTAGGTACTAAACTATTGCTGTATAGAAAGAAAACTGGACTGAATTCGGGCCTGACGTCTCATTGTTTCCTCTTGTCGAAATCCGCTTATCGTACGATCCTTTGTTGTTTCATCATCGTAAACTGTGACTAGATTCGCAGAATATGTTGTCTCCATGTCTGTGTAATTCGCGACTAGAGTCACGTTCACGGCTGTTCCAGGTTCGAGTGGATATTCGACTCTGTAAAGACAAAATTCCAAATTTAAATTCATTATTCTAATTTTGCAAAAAGTGAGTTCGGAATCCGGTAAAAAGGCTTGAATTAAAAAGTACTAGAGTGCCAGAGAAAGATTTTGGTTAATACTTTTAGATAACACAAAGCAAGTTACTACATTTTGGAATTTCTTTTAAGTTTGCACTTTTCGTTATTTTTATTTACTGTATTTCGAATGATTATGAAGTAAAAAATTGTTAAGAACACACAATAGTTATTTTACATTGTCAGGAGTGATTTCTACTCATATAGTTGGGCTGGAAAATAATTTAAAAAATTTTTATCACAATTTCTGATTGAAACTTGATTTTTTTTCGTTGAAAATTAAACTATGTCGAATAAAATAGAACCCTTAATTCAAGCTTCTTACCGAGAACTTATTTAGGGTTTTGTTATACTTACGGGTAATCAACGACTCTTTCTTTCCGCTCTGAAATTCCCCAGGCAATGTCAGGCAACTTAGTTTTATTTTGAAAAGTTATTGACGTATTGAGGCCTTTGAGAATAGCATGACCCTGACCCCAGTACTGGGTATATTTGTACGAATACGAAAAAACTTCCGCCATGATTCCAGCTTGAGAGCCTGTATTTTTCATTGTCGCTGTTCCCAGAACTTTCGGTGTGCGTTTCTTTTCTCTTATCTTGTTGGCGTAGAGTTTGACGTTATTTAACTCGTAGCGAATAGGCTCTGCTTCCACGAGAACTTGACCTTTTTCTGCAGATCCTTCTTTCCCATCCTGGAAAAAATGTAAATGTTTGTTAAAAAATTCAAACTTGAGCAATATGAGAACTACCATGAAAGTACCAGCTTTCACTGCAGTTATAAAGAGAAATTAGGAATACTTACACTTTTAATGTAGATAATTTTGCCAAGACCATCTTTAATGTTTAGAGTTCCAATATAATGCGTTCGTGCTAAAGAATCTTCATTTTCTTCTACGGCCATATGTCGGGCGATGAACTAACTTTTAGAGTTAGTAAGTGCAACAGCAGCCACTGGAATAGCCTTGTACTTGTCCCAGTCAATCCAGCTCACATGGGCTGCACTATCGATATTTTCAAGAAGTTCATTCTTTTCGTAGGATTTCACACTACTGAGGGAAGTGAACAAACAACGTTTTTCTCCTTCTTTCAAACCACCCGTTACCTAAATCCCATTGTGCAGAGCTCTGTTGCTACTCTACCAATTGACACACCTCGCCAGTCAGTTGTGCTAATCATCGTTTTGCTGACGATTTCGCCTTGCTTCCATAAGTAACGTAGCAATCATGTCTCGTTTATTTGCTCTTTCAATAATGCCTCTGCCATCCACTTCGGCAAGGACGTCCTTGCCAACATCATTATTGCCCTCTTCAATTCCATTGTTGAATCCGTCTTCTGCATCGATACATATGTTGTGAAGTACACAATATGTCACGATAATCAGAGGGGCATATTCAATGTGTCGTACGTATAAACATTGTGTTCTAATTTCTGTGGGTTGACGTCAGATGGCCATTATCGCGATAGGGAGGCAACAAATCGTACCGAATTGGGTAGGCAGAGTCTCCTCGGATATGTGTGTCTCGTGGGAAATATACTTCTGGATCATTTGTTATTGCTTGCTGAATGTCACTTACTCACCATACTCGAGCATCGTGCACGCTGCCGCAAACTCCAGCGAATACATCAGTAAATTTTCTCTTCACATCACAAATCCCTTGCAGTATCACAGAGTGATAATGTTTCCTATTAATATAGCTCTCGGTATCAACATGAGGAGCGGTAATTCTGATGTGACACCCACCAACTGCACCAACCACACCAGGAAATCCAGCCTGTCTTTGAAAATCCAGTTCGAGTTGGACCAAGTCCGGACCTACAGGCCACCTAATGTAGTTATGAGACTGAGCATTGAGAACTTGAGCGACCTTGATTGTGCATCGCCATGCAGTATCCTTGGAAACTCCAAAACGGTCAGATACTGATCTGAAAATATAATACAGGAGAGAATTTTAAAATGAGGTCAGTCATAACAAAAAGATAATACAGTTTTGATACATGTAAGAAACTTCATCGTTTTTATTACCTGTAAACTTCTTGATTGGCAAATACCCATATTGCTATACACAATTGTTTTTCTGGGCATATTCGCTGAGGTCCGATGTGGTGTCCGTCTAAAAGAGGGCCAATATCCTCCAGGACTCTTTGCATAGTTTGGCGAGTGAGTCGAAAATGAGACTTAAAATCTGAAAATAGAAAAAAATTGGCACACAACGTAACGAACATTATTGATCCTCCCAAAATATATGAGCAAATATCCTCAAAAGTTTTACAATTCGTGTTACTCCATGATAAATCATGCTATAATAATAAGGGCGAATTAAAATTTAAAACCCATATTTTTGTGGGAAAAATTATGACAAATAATAATTGCAAATGAAAACTTACAAAATTACAAATAAATTATAACTAAACTGAAAATTGATACTTAAAAATTATATATATTTACCTGATAATGAATAGAGAGGTATAACCTCTTCGAAGAAATTTCTTATTCTCTCGTAATTTTCTCTTTCCTCTGCTAAGATTCCAACCACTATGATAGAATTATTTTGCTGGTCTTAAAATTTCCTAAAAATTAGGGTGGGTAAGCTTAAATTAATAATTAAACTGACCATAATTTAACAAAAAAAAAAAAGAAGCAGATGTATTTTAATAAAAAAAAAAGGAAGTTCGGATTAACAAATATAATAAACACTCCAAGCCGAAGTTTACAAAATTTAAATTCGTAATTAATCATGTTTATGATTAATTCAATGGTACAAAATCAATATGAATTAAACAATTTAAGAGAAATTGGCGAAGCACCCAAAATGACGAAATCCAAATAATTTAACAAATAATATGCTTGCCAAGAAATTAACACTAACCTTCAGAAAACTCCCTGTCAATTTCCCAACATCTCAATCAAATTAAATACAAATATAACAGTCGATCATGACTCTACGACGTTCCAAACAAGAGTGAGGATTCTCTTGATGAGACACAACTCATACACAAGCATTTAGAGAATTGACCAATCTAAACGCTTGAATTAACAGATTGACAAGTTTTAGCCAATTATATAATAATTATATCATTCGATTAGAATCGAATGTAAATGAGAACACCCATTCGTCACAATACGATGAAACTCCTGTCATTCCATGACTCTTGAAGCCCTTAATTGAGATATGGCTGAATCCCAGGAACTGGAAGCTAGCAGAGCACCACCCTTGCGAGATCCAGAGAATCGGTACATAATCCAACTCAATCCTTATGAGAACCTTGACCTTAGTAAAAGTTGACATGCCAAGACAATATTCTCGTTACATAAAAAAAGAAATAAAAAATGATTTAAAATAATATTCCACCCAACTTAAAGTGACCCCTTTATGGAATTTTGACTATCGCCTGGAACTTCAGATTTTAATAATTATTATCCACCGGTGTCAGCAAGGATAAGTGACAAGTGAAAAACACTCTGTCACACCACTTCCACTAAATTTGCTAAATCTTCATTTACTCTATCAAAGGGCAAATTTACTGCACCCAAGAGGACACCAGGATCGAAAAGATTCAAATTATTTGCGCCCATTTCGTGCTCGATATTTCCACTCTGGTCAAAAAGGCAGAGCAGGATATTAGAGCACGTTACTAAAAAAATCGGTAATGAACACAACCCTTTAACAACAAATCACGAAAAAACGCATCCATTCGGCAATGTTTTTCACTAAACTTACGGCAACATTCATTCGCGCCAAATCTAACCAATAAGATCATCCACAGTCCATATTTCATATTTCTATGATTAAAAATAGATTGAGCACCGCAGCGAACTCAGAGCGCGCTCAGAGTGAAATATCGGAAACAACCTATAGCAGTCGCATGTCTATTGCTTCGAAAATTTGCGAGTTAGAATTCTACAAAATTGGATGAAATTTTAAATAATTTTCAGAGATATGGTTCATATTGCTTCCTCATAGAGGAAGCTTTGTAGTGGTGACAAAATCCAGTTTCCTAAAAAAGGTTTTTTTGAACATATTTCAAGGGCAATATATCTAATATGATTATCTGAAAAAATGTGCGGATGTATGTATATATGTGTGTGTGTGTGTGTGTGTATATGTATGTATGTCACGATCCTGCAATTTCTTGAAAACGCGTAGAGATAAATTGATAAAATTTTACATTGTTATTCCACTACATACCTGGTTGAATTTCTTGCAAAGGTTTCACAAAATATTTAATTTTAAAAGTTTTATTTACTTTTATAATTTTCTTAAAATTCATTTGTCCACTATAACTTCTCAAATATTGAAAATTTAAAGCTGGTGTAAGGGAAATGAAGATTCCTTTCATCGAGATGAATCGATTGACCTATATGATTAATGCATTTCATTAAAAAATAAGCATGTTTAAGTTAATTGTATTTTCAAAAATTAATTTTTCGACTATAACTTTTTAAATAATCAAAATTTTGACTTGACGTAAGGAAAAAAAAATTCTTTGTGTCGAGGCGAATCGATTGACCTGTATGATTAATGCATTTCATTGAGAAATAAGAAAGTTATGGTTCTATTTAATTTTGAAAAATTAGTTTAACAACTATAACTTCTCTAATATTCAAAGTTCGAAGCTGACGTAAGGGAAATAAAGATTCCTTGTGTCTTTGCGTCGAGGCGAATCGATTGACCTATAAGATTAATAAATTTCATTGAAAAATACAAAATTTGTGTTTAATTGTGATTTTCGAAAATGAATTTAATGATGATGTAAAGAATGCTTAATGCTTCCTCTATGAGGAAGTAAATCATATTTGCTTACAGGAAGCAAAGTGCTCATTGAATGAGTACATAAGTTGATACAACTTCACAGCTAGTTTTAAGTTATTTCAATGACATAAGGGATTTTTAGAGACTTAAGGTATTTTAAGTAAACATACACTGACACTATATAGTTTTTCTTTAGTATTTAAACTCTTTATTATTCTTTAAACACAACTCTATTCTATGCGATCCATTCACATAGAAAAGCTTAGGTGAAAAGAGATCTTACATGTGTAACGTAGTGCTCAACTACAAAACTAAAGTCCCACTTTCCATTATGGCGGATCACGCGGGAGAATTCAAATTAGTTGAATTCTTTAAAGAAAGGTACACAATTAATATGAAGAAGTTTTTGTAATGTAATAAAATCTCTGTAAAATAAATCTCTCTCTCTCTCTCCCTCTCTCTTTTAGTCAGGTTATTAGTCTCTCAGTATTTAGATTTAAAGAATATAAGACTTTTATACTAGAAATATAACATGTATGTAACTACTGCGTAGTTAGCATTACATCATCGCTATTTATAGACTAGATTATGAATCACATTACTATTTTTGGTATCAATAATTAGTTTTTGGCGTCAGTTTGACCGGAAACAGACTGGACTTTGTACTTTTATGTTTAAAATATGTCAATCATCAAAATAATAATATTATGACTTATATTCCGTAGGAGGAGCATTGTGACCTATTTTACTATTCGTTAATTAAACATAAAATTGTATTACGTCAGCAATTTGATTGGGTAAAAGTTCTAAGTGGAAGTTAAACTCCTCCCAAAAATATTATTATAAATATAGATGCAGAGCCAGAATTAGGCAGATTTCTAAGCTCTTTCGAAGGCATTATACCTTAAACCTGCGATACTCGTAACCGATTTGTAAAATTAATATTATAAATATACCTGTGAAGTTTATTTAAATTCAGTGTTTCTAAATTCATTCAAAAAACCTATCTTTTTCCCGGTCATTGGTTTCAATCCAATCAACGACAACAACGAATCCGCACCATTCAAGTGATCTCCAACGGAAATCTCTTCCGTGGGATGTAACACATGGCGCACTCGCTAGCCGCTCGCGCGCACCTTGCTGAAGGCAGTAAGATATAGAGTCTCCCTGTCCGCAGCGCTGCTCCGTCGCTATGGTCATTCGACAAAGCTATTCCTTACAGAAATAAACTTTATTATACGAGGCGAATTTCACGACCCGATGCGGAAAAAGAGAGGGATATACTTATAAAATTTTCGCCAACTAGACGATGAAAGATAACAGGTGATGAGTTAGGGGGGCAGGGGAAGTCGATTTAGCAGCATAAAGTGTGACGCTCACTTTTTTAATTTAATAAATAAATTAAAGTATCTGAAAGTGATGGACAAGGAACCCTTATTAAGATAAATTTAAAGAAATAAAACAAATAATTTAACGATAAAACTCATGACAAGATAAAATTAGATATTATAGATAATTGGGCGCCAGTCCTTTCTTGGGACAAAAGAATCAGTTTAAGTGAAAAATATATGGAAAGAAAATAGCTCCGTCGCTATGGTCATTCGACAAAGCTATTCCTTACAGAAATAAACTTTATTATACGAGGCGAATTTCACGACCCGATGCGGAAAAAGAGCCCGTGCGCTCCTCGATCAAGGATCAGAGGCGACCTTCGTATCTGAGTCGATCACGCAACTTCTCGGGCTTCAAAGGGACCATGTAGACACAACCTTAACCGGAATCGGAGGTTGTAAAGCGGGATCTGTAAAATTCGCGACTCAATTTATTATGCAGTCAATTCATGATCCAAAAAACAAATTCGAAGTTAATGCCTTCATTTTACAGCGACTCTCCTCTGAGATGCCTCCACGCGATCTTAGTGAGCTCAATCTCGAGCAATTCAGGCATCTGTCTCTCGCCGATCCAGACTTCCATATCTCTGATAAATTTGACCTTCTGATAGGAGCCGATCTGTATGGATCGCTACTTTGTTCGGGACTCGAAAAATTCCCTAAAAATCCTTTAGTTGCCCAAAATACCGCGCTAGGCTGGATCATGTCAGGTCAAACGCGAAGGAGTACGCCACGGCGGGCGGTACTCACGAATAACGTGTCGGTCAAAACATTGCGGTGCGCCATTAATGATGATTTAAGCGAATTAATCCAACGGTTTTGGACGAAAGAAGAAGTATCAGTTCCTGATCGGAAAATGAACTCCGCGGATGAAGCATGTGAAAAGCTCTTTATCGAGACAAATACGCGCGGTTCGGATAGACGTTATGTGGTACGGCTTCCTTTAGTGGAGGAGCCACCGCGTGTTGCCACTGAAACAAGAAGAATAGCTCTAGGTTCACTCAACCATCAATATCGGCGGTACTCTTGTGACCTAAAGTTGGAGGCTGCGTACACTGATTTCATGGAAACGTATATTAAACTCGGGCACATGGAACGGGTACCAGATGATGAACTTAAAAATCCACGCTCGTGGTACGTGCCACACCATCTTATCATGCGACTTTCAGGCGACCGAATGAAACCTCGCGTAGTATTCAATGCCTCTCGTCGGACACAAGAGAAACGCTGCCTAAACGACTATCTCGCGGCCGGTCCTGCGTTACAAAGTGACTTATCACTCGTTCTTTTAAACTGGCGTCGGTATCGTTACGCTTTCACAGCAGACATTGTAAAAATGTTTAGGCAAACCCGAGTTGCGCCTGAAGATCAGGATTTACAACGCGTTCTATGGCCGCCGACAGCTCCACTTGACTAACAACCGTCACATACGGCACAGCCTGTGCCCCATATCTAGCTATCTGTACTCTGATACAATTAGTATAGGATGAAGGAGAACGCTTCCCTCTAGGCGCGGAATGTTTAAAATCAAACAGGTACGTAGACGACATGTTTGCCGGGGCGGATAAGCTGACGCTTGCGGTACAGAAACGGAATGAACTCATCGGCATCGCGAGATCAATCAAATGACGACGTCACGGCAAAAGATATTAACTGCGAAACAGCAGTCAAAACTCTCGGCGTTCACTGGAAACCCTCTTTAGATAAGATTAATTTCAGCGCTTCGAATTTTGAAACCAATACCGGAAAAATGACTAAAAGATCAATATATTCCGAAATCGCACGACTTTTCGACCTATTAGGATGGCTCGCGCCAATCACAGTTATCGTGAAAGTAATTATGCAGGACTTATGGATTAAGAAGTGTGAGTGGGACGAGCCTCTACCCAAAGATATCTGTGAGAGATGGCAACAATATTGCCAGTCATTCTCATCTCTTCCTACATTATCAATAAGCCGCTGGCTCGGCTTATCCCAGCACAACTCATTTGAAATTCACGGATTCTCAGATGCGTCTTCGCGAGCTTACGCCGCCGCGGTCTACTTACGAATTGATAACGGTTGCGATCAATTCCGCGTGGTACTATTAAGTGCTAAAACAAAGGTTTCACCCGTCAAAACCGTGAGTATCCCAAACCTCGAGCTCTTGGGTGCGACACTACTTGTAAAACTAGTCCGTCAACTACAATAGTTGGAATTTCTGAAAAACGCGCCGGTTCGGTTGTGGTCGGACAGTCAAATTGTGCTCATGTGGCTCAAAAAACATCCATGTCATTGGAAGACATTTGTCGCGAATCGCGTGTCATTAATTCAAACCTAGTTGCCCTCAGCGACTTGGGCCCATGTCCTAACGAAACAGAATCCAGCTGACTTAGCTACTCGCGGTGCTCTTCCTACCTAACTTAAATCTTCGGATTTGTGGTGGCACGGACCTGCGTGGCTCGCTTCTCACCCTCAACACTGGCCTCAGCCGCCAAAAACCGTGCAAATTCTGCATACACAGTCTACAGTAAACGAGAACGAGCCAGCGATCCTGTCACAATAATCGACTCTTACTCATCTTGTGCGTGTAACCGCTTAGTGCTTACGTCCGTTACTCCAGCTAGCTCGTCGTAAAGCAGGTCAGAACCCATACCCGAAAAGACTTACAGTCGCCGATCTCGACCACGCACGTAAGGTGCTCGTGAAAGTAGCTCAATCGCACGCGTTCAGGGAAGAGATTAACTTGTTACAAGCGGGACGAAATCTGCAGAAACACAATCCTTTGTGCAAACTACAATCGTTCCTCGATAAGGACGGCATTTTACGAGTCGGTGGCCGCTTATCTGATGCCAATTTACCAGATCAAGTTCAATACCCACCCATTTTGCTTCGCGTTTCTTCACTCAGTCGTCTTTTCGTCTTGGATGCTCTCCGACGAGCCTTGCATGGTGGACCGACCCTCACAGCTAGCATATTGTTACGATTCGTGTGGATTATAGGAATGCGATCGCTCGTTAAATCGATAATACATAAATGTATCGTTTGCCAAAAACACAAACCTCGCTTGGCCCATCAACTCATGAGCAACCTTCCAGCAGCACGTGTGAATCCAGATCGTCCCTCAACTCCCGACCACTCTGTCCCCTGACATCGGATCCTGAGGACCTGCAGGCCGTCCCACTTTCTCATCGGCACAGCAGCTGGAGTCATCCCGGATGAAGAGACACCCTCCGTTCCGGAAAATCGTCTCAACCGCTTCCAGTTGATGCAACGTATTCATGATCAGTTCTGGAAACGTTGGTCAAACGAATACGTGCTGCAGCTACAAGAGAGAGGAAAGTGGCGAGCATCGACCGACAACTTCACTGTCGGTCAACTGGTGCTACTAAAGGACGACCGGTACTCAGCATCCAAGTGGCCTTTGGGACGGGTCCTTGAAACCCACCCTGGCAAGGATGGCCTGGTTAAAGTGGTTACAGTCAAAACCGCAACCAACACGTTTCGCCGACACGTGGATCAACCGGAAGAGCAAGAAGACACAGCCAAGCGAGGGGAGTAATTGTATAATATAGTAAGTTGATATTCGTCCAGTGGACGAAGGCGGGCGGAATGTTTGCGAGAATTGTAGAGCGAGTGTGAGAAAAACACAGAAGGAGGAGATTGAAGAGTGCAAGAACTATTTATTAGGGTATGACGACCTTCCTTTAAGCCGTCAAATCCTCTAAATGACTTAATTAGGGCTTGGGTTGTAGTTTTGGGTCGTACCAGCACCAGTGGGAGTTCCCAGACGGAGCGTCTGATACGGACGCAGCTGGCCATGGACCCAAATGGTGGGAGTAATTTTCTAGGATGATTTCGGGGCACTTGCACTGTTAAGTTGTCTGGGTCAACTCACTTCCTTACAGGAAATCATACAGTTTACTCTCTCTCTACTCTCTCTCCACTAGCCTTTAGAGCGCTCTTACTGTACAGTGTGTGTGTGTAGTACAGTATGTGTGAGTACTTTTTAACTAAGCCACCCAGGACTCAGTGAGTGGAATACAAAGCCAGCCACACATCACAAGGGCTAAGGACAGGATCTGCCTGCTGCCTTAGTGGATGATACGACGTATCATCCAGGGCTCCTCCAAACCCCGCGGCACACTTGCCATTCCCCCGGGTGCAACGTAGTGAAGGCTGTACCCGTGCCTGAGACGTCAGGAATGCGTTGTACTCCAGCAGTGGAGGTGTCCTCCTTTTCAGAAAGCTACATGTGCTGGCTGGTAAATTAGGAACTACTTGAATGGTCATTCAATCTTCGGTATTGTAACCTATTAATTCTCCATTATATCTTCTTATTTCAATCTTCTAAATCTACTTGGAAGGCTTTTTCCTCACGCAAGACTGGGGTTTTTTATGCCGGAAAAGTGGATTTAATATTATAGTTTATTAAAATTCTTATCTAGTAAAATTGGCTCACCTCTTCAATTTCACACACACCCCCCCCCCCATACTTTCCTTTTGGTTTTTTCATTTGTGAACTTCCTAATTAAATTGAGATTTACAGCTTTTTGAGAACCCTTAAAATTTGCCGAAAACCTTCGAATTCTTTGTAAATTCTACAAAATCTTTTAAAAATCATAAAAAGCTTTTTAAATTCCTCAGTAAAATACTCTTGAAAATTTTTAATTTCTTATTTAAATCCCACAAAATACATATTTTAAAAGTCATAAAAGTACCTTGAAGTACGATTGAAATCTGATCAAACTCGTGAAAAATTCTAAAAATTCCCAGAAACTTCTTGAAATTTTTTAAAATTCTACAATAACATTTAAAATCCCATTATCTCCCATGAAATCTTTAAAAATTCCAAAAAAATCCCTTAAAATTCCTGGATTTTCAATGTATTTCGAGTTTAGAGTCGTGACAAAATGATTATTAACGAAACCAAATTCAAAATTTCAAATTCAATTCACGTCTGGTGGAATTTACGATTCGGCAAGTATCGATTGTCGAAAATCACTATCGATACTTACATGACGAATCAGGAGTGCGGAATAGGTGTTACGATATTTCGAATTCGACTCAATCATCCTTTTAGAATAGATTATTGAATAGAAAAGGGAAGAATTTAGATTATTTATATGGTAATCGAGGGATAAATAAAATAATACAATAAAAGAGGGTTAGCACATTTCATAGGGTCATCATTAAAATATTTATATGGTTCTCAAGGGATATAAAATAAAATCATAAAAGGGGATTAAAAAATTCAAGGGACTATTCATTTTTATAAAATTAAATAAGTTATATGGTTACCAAGGGATATGAAAATAAAATTATAAGATAAATTAGGAACACGATACGCAAAATTCAGGGATTCAAATAACAAATTAGATTTAAACATTTCGGCACTCCAAATTATTAAAGTTATGAATTAAAGAAGATGATTTAGCCAAGGAGTTATAAACAAAAAGGTAAAATAATATAAAGATAAAAGATACGATAATAAAATAACTTGGCTAAACCATTCAAGAGGAGTCGAATCCTACCTTTAGAAATAATGAGCCACGTGCTGTCGCTTCAAGTTCACAAATTATAAGAGAGAGAATCAAGTTCACACGCTTGCACACCGACTTGAGAAAACTTGGGGAAATTAAGAATATGAGAGAATGGATGATGCGCATAGGCCTAATTCCTTTAATTTCACATGATTAAGAGAGGGATAGTCGTTGAAGATCGCTTCCGATTCGTCCATCCAATGTCCTTTCTTCTTCTTCCTCACTGCCCCTTATTAGCTTCATGCTTTCAGGGCTGCCTGTAGTTTAAGGATTTGGTGGAGACTAAATAATCCTCGCTTCAAACCGCAGATGGAAAATTAATTCTTCAATACTCCAGATAAAAGAAAGATAAACAAACGGCATTAACAGCCAAATACGTCTGCTCACAAAGACAAATGACGAGATAACGATAAATAGCAGGTTAAATTACCTATTCTTGGCCATAGAATTTTTTGGGAAAATAACCACGGTCAATCCTTGCCAGGGATGCGCCTAGAACTTGGAAGACCAACATCAATCCAACTATCCATTATTGACAAAATTCACATTTCTGTCTTGGATATCAAGAGGGATGATGATAAGATACGAGATAAAATGATAAGATAATATACAGGAAACCAGTGATGGCGAAGATTCGAAGATGGTGGATTGAATTGGCTGATAACGAAGATGGCTGGATCCTCTTTGACTTCCATTCATGGTCACAGAATCAAGGAATTTACAACAAAAAAACATAAACAAAAAGATAAACAAAAATATGAATAAAATAAATAAATAAGATAGATATAAATAAAATAAATATAAACAAAGAGGAGTGCCGAATTTCTTTTACTTTCAGCGAGAGAACAAAAGCATTAATCCTCTGATAGATTATAATAAATTTATTTTTGTGACTTGCAGAAATCTGCAACGTCACAGAAGAAATGCCGGGAAAAAAAGATGGTAAGTTTGAAATACAACTTGAATGTTTTTTTATAGACACAAAACAGACTATAAATAAAAAAAAACGCGTTGTACAAAATTTCTGAAGGAAATAAACTTTATTATTACGACGCGAATTTTACGACCCGATGCGAAAGAAGAAACGAATATACTTATAAAATTGTCGTCAACTAGATGATGAAATTAGCGATCGAAATTTTCTAGTACAAGCAATTATCGCTATCGCCTCGTGAGCGCGCTGCTAAATCGACTTCCCCTACCCTCCCACCTCATCGCCTATCATCTTTGATCGCAGTGTCTCCAGATCGTTGGATTTTTCGGCCCCCACTCTACGGTCCACGAAGTCATGCTTTCTCTCTCTAGCAACAGTCACGAACCTATTGATAGAGAAAGATAGCATAGAAAAATAGATGTTTCATCATCTAGTTGACGAAAATTTTTGAGAGGACAGGGCCGAAATGAAAATGGGGGGCACCCGAAAAAATTTACAAGTTCGCTTTATCCAACCTGCCGTACAATTTAAAAAGATACATAAGTCCAATCACATTGAAACTGAGAAAATCAAGAATAACTGTTAGCCCAAAGAACTCTAATGTGGAATAAAATTTTGAATAGTTTAAATATACTATCAAGGTACAAAAAATGTGCTCTTTCATATTTTGCACTCAAAAATGAATTTTTAAAACAATTTCTATGAGAAAATGGACTTGCATGTTTTTGAAAGTCGCAAAAAATCGAAAACACAACGCAAAATGAACGCAAAGTCACTTGCTGCCAGTGCCTTTATCGTATAGCTCGAGAGTAGCCTCGAAATCCAACAGAAAAAGATACATAAGGGACATGTCCGAAGAGTACCGTGAATAGCCGGTACTTATTTCCCTTGGATTTCAGATCAGTGCTCGAGTTAATTTCCTTATTTTACAACGCAAGACTATACGTAAAGGCAAGCACCTCTTTTCTGTTGTAAATGAGCTCCACACTCGGTCACTTTTATAACCCAGAAAAGGCACATAGTGCTTTCGGTTCTTTTACATTTGTATGATGATGACATATTAGGATAATCTGATCAAATTTTCGGACACGCGAAGTACTTTGTGTTCTTTTTCTGTTGTATTTTTCAACTTTTTCGACTTTTCTCATTTTTAAACAATCGTTTTTTGCAATAAATATTAATAATTTTTACTTCTCTAGATAGATGCAGCTTTCTTTTACGAATCCAGTGATACCACAAACTTATTTTTCAAAAAAATGTCACTTATGTATCTTTTTAGATTGTACGTCTGCAACACCCTTAAGATACAGAGCAAAAAATTTTGAATCAAGCCTAAAAGTCTATAGTTTGTGTTACAATTTATGCCAGTTGTAACACAAAACTATAGAATTTTAGACTTGATTCAAGACTTTTTTTCTCCGTATTCAATGAGATATTAAGTAATATTAAACACATTTATTTTCATAAATTTTAAAGGATTTCGCGTGATTATATTGGATTTTCAGGAATATTCAATAATTTAACAAAATTTCCTGTAAACATTGTGTAATTTTAAGAGGTATAGTGAGACTTCATGAGATTTTGATTTATTTTAAGTAATTTTAAGAAGAATTAAGTAAATTCAAGAAATTTAAAGGAATTTTATAGGATTTTTAGTAATATTAAGGATTATAGAGATAGGCACTTTATATTTTCAGATTTATTTAATATGGGGGATTTCATGTAAATTTCATGAATCTGTCTTTGTCTGATCGAACTTAAACTTTGGCAGATACCATCTATTTCGGATATTTGTGACTCTTTGAATAGCAATAAAAAAATTTTTGCACACCATAGTTTCGATGGATTTTTTCACGCCCTTTCGATTGGTCGTGAGCATTTTTTTTTAAATTAGTATTTGACTGTCAAAAGTGAAATTTAAAACTAAATTTGACTTTAAGATTATATATGTTAAAAATGGAGAAAGAATTTTTAATTCATGAAAATAAGCGTTAAGTGCTCCGGTACACTCATGACGCTGACAGTCGAACTCCGCAGGGAGTCGTGGTGCATCTTTGATAAGTGAAATATATTGTAATATAATATAAATAAGTAATATTATAATATTATTAGATAATATATTATATATTATATATG